>JAWWMW010002061.1:168650-180885 GCA_035048345.1 Echeveria elegans
CTTTGAATCTTGTAGCCTTTAAGATTGACATGGTTTAGTTTGAGGGTCTTGATTGACCCAAGATTGGATGGTAGGGGATCCTGACCTACTGGGAAGTCCCCATTTGGTGTAGGAGTGAAACTCTGTGATCCCCTTTTACTTAAAAAATACCAACATTTATTTGTGGCACTAACAATCTCTTCCTTTTGGACTTTTTCAGTTTCATGCTTCAACTGCATTAGGTAAATTTTGATGAAACTTAACAAATGGTAAGTGAGTTTATCACTCCTGTTGTAGCTGAGTTCAATAGCTGGTCAGTTGCCGGAAAGTAACTTATTATTCCCATTGAAGACTAGTCCCTAATGTACCTGCTACTACTAAATATGATATCAACCTTTCGTCCTTCAAAATGTTTCATTTTCTTTTCCACAAGACATGATATTTCATTCAGTGTTGGAGTAATATGTCGGTTCATGGAGGAGCCAGTCTAAACACATGAAAGCTAGAAAGAGAATTTTACACTCTATATTCGAGGAGCTGAGTCTCTTGGATTTTTCCACTATAAATCTGAAAATTTCAAGCTAATGAGATATTTTGATAGTGATTGGTGCGAAGATGTGGACGGTCGGAAGAGAGTACACATCAGGTTTTGTATTTTTCTTGGGAAGTACAATGTTTACTTGGTTATCAAAGATGCAGCCAATAGTCACTGTCTCTACTTGTGAAGCCGGAACATGTGGCAGCATATCTTTGTGTGTATGCCACACTATTTGGTCGATAAACTTGCTAAAGGAGTTTACAAATCGAGCAATCTGAGGGCACTGAAATCAACAAATGAACTAGCCAAGAACCCGGTGCATCACGAAAGGAGCAAGCACGTAGATGCTAGATTTAATTTCATTCGTGATCATAATAAAGGAAGGAAGCGTGAGGATGACGCACGACAAGTCATGATCAAGTTGCAGATATATTTACGAAAGCGTTACCAGACGTTGCTAGGGATAAGGAGAAAATTAAGTTTAAGGGGATGTTGAAGAGGATGATTAAAAGAGGATGACAAAGAGTCATGATTATGGTGAAATAAAACAAGGCATTGAAACGCTTTTATGCCTAGGTAATAATGGTAAAAGGTTTTAATAAGTTTTATACTCCCTCCGTCTCAAAAAGTTCTTCCTACTTTCCTATTTGGATGTCTCCTAAAGTTCTTCCTATTTCCTTTTATGGCAATTAATTTACTCTCACAATACACTCTCTTTCCTACTTTATATTTCTCTCACCTACTTTATCTTATTTTTACTCTCATACTCTCATTATTCCTTAATTACCGTGCCAACAACCACAATAGGAAGAACTTTATGGGACGGAGGGAGTATAGAGTTTAATTACTTCATGCTGATGAACTGTTTTTCTTTGGACAAGCTGTCAAACAAATAATAGCAACATGTGGATGCTTTCTACTACTATTCCATCTGTACTCTTTTGCTCTCCATATAATGTCTTCTTTTATTTTTCATATTTTTATTTTGTTTGTTGATCCATTATGATTTGTTCAAGTCAAGGTAAATAAAGATATACTCTTTCTATCCTCTTTTATTCTTCATGTTTTTATTTTTGATTTTATTCTTCCTATTTTCATTTCGGACAGTTCTCTTTTCTACTTTATCTCTCACATAACATTCTCTTTCATACTTTATTTCCCACTCACTTACATTTTTCTTATTTTATCTCTCAAGCTCCATTACTTCTTAAAAATATGCAACAACCCAAACAGAACATAAAGTTCAAAACAGGAAGGAGGGAGTACTAATGGATACTAAGGATCTTCATGCTTTAGTTATGACTCGCGTCTACAACCACTAGGCTAATCGAACGATCAAATATCGTGGTTTCATAGGATCACTAGAGTAGGGGGAGAGAGGTCTGAAAGATGCCCATCAACTAAAATTAACGAATAAGGACGAACCTGTCCTACAGGATCTCAGCGGTCCTACAGAAGATTCCGGCAACTCCAATAACATCTTTTGTACAGTACGCAGGCCAACAATCATACTGAATGACTCACAACACAAGTTACAAAGAACACTTGGCTGTGTTACTTTTTTCTGAACTAGTCCGTCTCTACACGCTAAGGGTAATAGAGATAGAGGCGCAAATTAACTGTCTTGCTTCAGTGGCTATGGGTGGAGAAGCGAGTTATGTCTCGCTAGTGGCACACTTGTAGCAGCTCAAGCGTCACAAAGAAGTTCATGCTGGGGAGGGGAGAATTATTCTACGACGGAGTTTTTCTATGTTTCTTACCCCACCATTTCCTATGACTTCTCTCCATGTCCACATGAACTTGTTTGCGTAGCTTGGCCTTTGCCTCGCGAAGCCGCACCTTATAATCTTTCTTCCATTGTGCAAACCGTAGTTTTAACTGCCGAAGCTGTTGTTCAGGATTGTGATGAGAACCTGACTCGAGGGACTTTGCTTCTTCGTCAAATATATGTTTTCTCTGGTCGAATTCGTTCACCAGGTGACTGATGGAAGCTGCTTTTCCATTAGTCTCTCGTCCTGGATGACCATCATGCACAGAGCCATATGGCATTGGTGACCCCGCCCCGGTTTGGTTGCCCATTGACATTGTATCCTCAGAATCCGAAAGAGGCGATGGAGACATCATAAATCTCCTTGGTTCAGTTGAAGGATTGTCTGTCGCAATGCTTTTCTTGGCTGCAGTTAAACTTGCCTGCACAAATTACAAAATCGAGAAAAAAACATATTACATGTCAACCAAATCAGATTCGAGCGAAAATGTGTGTTCTATGTGAGGTCAGATCTAAAGAAGTTGCAAAAGGATGTACAGCAAACCATACGGTCTACACATATTTAATTTCACAAACTCACCTGTAAAGATGTCATTTGCTGCTGCCATGCGTCTTCCATGGTTTTCATCTTTGCCTCATGTCCTGACCACTTACTCTGTAGTTGCAGTAGTTGCTGGCGCAGAGCAGCGTTTTCCTCTTCCTTTTGCCCAAGAGATGCTTCTGCCTTCACAAGTTGCACTCGAATATCTTGCATCATGGAAGGTGAGACTGCAGCATTCTCTTGAGGCAATCCCTGTCAAAAGAATAATTCAAATAAAACACTAACGGTTTAAAGATTGACAATAAAACAAGGCTCCAGCTGATCATCCTATCTTCCTTAATCAAAACCAAACATGGATTGCATCTCAGAGAATGGTATACCTTTGGAGTTTCGGCACCATACTTTTTCGGGGAATCACCCATTTCGGTGCTTAATCTTTTAGCATTTCGCATTCGATTAAACTGCTTCCGAGCTAGCCAGCCACGGATTTCTATACATAATACCCAAGGAGATAAAAGATATTAAGTGAAACATAAAAAAAATACATTCTAATAGAAGAAACTAACGGTCTGTTAATGAAAGTACCAGACTGAAGTTGGATGACCGTTGTTTTCTGGTTTCCTTGGAGTGCTCTCAAAGATTGAAGCTCTTTGGACGACAACTTGTTTAAGGACCCGTACTCCCTTCTAGCGTTTTCACCACGGATAACTGTAAATAAATGTAGCAAATGTGATAAGAGATGACAGTGGATTCAGTAAAATCGAAGTAGGATACACATTTATCAGGAGCAGGGAGCAGCTCAACTCAGATTATGCTATACGAATAGAGAAATATTCATACATGACTGCAGTGTAATTACTCCCATTCGCATTGTATCCAAATCACCGCAAGTGCATGGTTTTGGAAATAGTTTTTTAACTTTGTGTGCACCTTCTAGAACTTTGCTTTTTAAAGCCTCTAGCTGATCGATCTAAATGAAACACAAAAAATAAGTTAGGCGAAGATCAAATAGTCTCTGATCGACACAAAAAGAAGCTAAAAGAGAAATATGAACGACACCTGTCCAGCTCTAAAGAATAATTTTGTATAGCCAACTTGGTATGAGATAGGATCGATCCTGTATTGCTTTAAAATCGCAGTCAATGTACTTAATGGGTCTTGTGATGCAGTATCAGTGTCACCGAGTAGAATCCTAAATCTTCAGGGAAGAAAGGACGATTAAGTAACAATTAAGATCAAAATCCATTCAAGGCCATCAGTTTTGTTTTTACCTTGTTGCAAATTCCTGATGAGTCATTCGAATGGGGTACCCACATCTATGCATGAGCACAGCCTCTATAATTTTGTGGTACCGGAGCTGTTTTGAAACAAGCTCCTTCTCAAACATTTTGGGAAGTTGCTTACTGTTTGGTCGAATGCACAGAATGAAGTGTGGCTGGCTATATTCCAACTGCTGAAATAACGCAAATATTTGACCCTGCCAACACAACAATGATCAGTACAAAAAATCCCACCGCTAAGTCCAAACGATTCCCCTTAAAATATGCTTTAAATTAAAACTACAACACAATGATGCCCATCAAAAAATCACGAATAAGCTCACCTTGAACAAAGTCCCCACACTGCGGTTCAAACAATCTGACTCGCCTAATGGAAACAATTCTGAGTCATGCTGCTGAAGAAGTTTGGATTCAAACAATTGAGGTAAGCTACAATTGCATGAAGCTAGAAGTTGGATAAGGTTTGGCTGCAGGGAATCCTTATTCTTGGTCAAAAATCCCTCCACATCGTATGTAACCTGAGAAAACACAAGAGATTGTAAGAATAAAGTTACAAGCTTGAAACAGGAAATGTATATTCATTGCGCGTAATTATTTCTACTGATCAAAATCATGAAACCCGCTGAGATGTAATGGAAAAGAGTTTTTAGAAACATGATGAGATGAACCTCTCCGAAGAAGTGACGAATGGTGAACTTTCCACTTTTGTCACTTTTGTAGCAGGGGTTCCCACTCAAATGCTGCTTAAGCCTATTGGCTAATGTCATATTAGATGTCTTCGCCAATATCAACTCTTCATCCAGCAACGAGAAAAGACCCCTAGGAAGCTGCAAATGAAGAAGGAATGTAAAACCATAACGTTGTAGGGAAAATAGCTTAATCACAAATAGCACAAGGCAGAGCGATGTATCTCTTTATAAACAGTTTTCTGCCGGTAACTTATTATTAAAGGAAATAGTTTAACCACGGCAAATCATTGAGGGCGCTTGACGAAAGGTAATTGGAAACTGAAGAGTTTATTTTCTTGCTTCAAAGTTGTCTATCCAAACTTAAAAATGACAAATAATTCTTCAAAACCAGATTGTTACGGAATCTGATGCAGAACCAATATCAACTTAATAGTAACGAATCAACGAACTAATACTGAGCTCAAGACCCATCAGGCTTGGAAAAGTTATCAACCCAAATAATATCAGATGGTTTCCGAAGCAGATGTGCATGCCTCAAGAAAAGAAAAGAAAAAAACCTCTAACATGAACAAGATATTTAATCTTGATAGAAGCATACCTTCTCAAAGAGACTCAAACAATCTTGATTATCTTGGATATCAACTTTACTGTAATCAATCCCCTCCAATTCAAGGTCCTGAAATGAAGTAGAACACATGATGGTGACACAAGTAGAAAATGTTTCCAGCAATAAAACTTTGAATTAAGTGAAGAATTTGAAAAATGGGTGTTTGCTACTAGTTGCCAGACCTTCCCTAAATCCATGTATGCCACCACATTAAGCTACAAGGAAGAAGCAATTATAATAATACTGAAGGAGTTAATTGGTTACCTCCTGCATAAGTTTAAATAGATGTCGATTGTAATGTTCCTGAAGCCTTTCATTTGCATAATTTATGCAGATTTGCTCGAAGGAGTTCTTCTGAAATCGATAACTTTGTCAAAACAGGGCCTAATGGCGCAAATTATAAACATAGCTTCATCTAGTAGCTACTGACTACATACCTGGGAAGTCTCAAATCCAAACATATCTAAAATGCTTATTGTGTTTCCCGTGTACCCTTTGCCTGCTTCAAATGATTTATTTATCTCATCCACGAGCCATTCGAAGAGACTTGCGTATATGTAACTAGCAAGTTTATCCCTTGAAGCAATAGCCTGAAAACCAGACACAATGAGAAACGTGCATATGTCGAGTAAGGATTGATGCATGTTTTTCCATCAACGCACCTGCTGAAATGTCACTTTACCGCAACTGTCATCATCACAAGACAATGCTAATATTAGATCTTCTGTACTGCACCCCAACAGTCTTGAAACAGTAATTACAGCTGAAGAAAGGAAAATTTATATGGAACCTTCAGTTCATTGGGAAAGATATAATTAATTCCTGGAACAAAAATAATGTGATATGGAGTACAATTTCTTGTAAGGCCTCTACTAGAAAAACCGCAAAATAATACGAAGGCAACAATGCGGGTTACCTTCGTCCATAACCACCTCAACTTGACCGCTTTTGCCATAATCAAATGATACATTTCCGAGCCATAACACTGCAGCGACCATAGCAAACACATGTTCTTGACCATCTTTGCAGATTTGCACAGTGTCCAAGGCTTCCTAAGAGAGTAACCAACTATTATTGCCAGCTTTCTAAACAGAAAAAAATGGCAATAAAATGGTAGTCTTATGTATTTACCAAAAGTTTTTGAAATCTGAGTTCATCATCAATTTCATCAATTCTCTTAGAGTCACTTGTACTGAGGTACTTATAGAAGTTTGCAGCCTTGAGGTTTAATTTATCTGGTCCAAAAAATAAGTTAGTAACATTCAGATACCAGACTTTCAGTTACACAAAACTAACAATGAATTGATAAATTGCATCATCTGAAATCAGTTCTGTACAACTACTTAATCTCTTAGGACAACCTTGTTAGAAATGTATGGCTGCTGACTATTGAAAAAAAAGAGAGCCTCAATGATGGTAATGCGGCATAAAAACAAAGAAAAACTAGTCAGTTATGATTTCAGAAGCAAAACCCTTTTATTGTGCCCGTCTACTCAAATACATATATAACTTCTAAATACATAAATTCAATGACCGAAGGACCATTCTGCAATCTTTTATTAATAAGGTTCTTTTACAAACAAAACAAACAAAAAAAAGTGAAAAAGATTTGAGTTCAAACCTTTCAAACTTGGTGTAGCCCCAGCACACAGTTGATAAAATATGTGGAATGACCTTTCACCGTTAGCAAGATGTACCACTCTGGACTGATGTAAAAACAAGGATTGATGTCATATAAGTGAAACAATATAATGCAGATGGGCTGAATCAAATTACAGGTTAATGGGATCTTTACCTTTTCTAGAAAAACTACAGCAATCAAAGACATGTTGTAAAGCCATGCGTGTGTTCATCATAGAAAACTGTTATTACAAGAAAAAAGAGAATAATAAAACAACTCAATGATGTGTGGTCTGCTGCGTACATGTTTGGACTCTAGAACAAGATATTTTCCCATCTGGTGTAAAATAAACCTCAGTCAGTTTCCCCTGAAGCACAAAATAAATAAATAAACTATTAATGTCTATCTTTGAAGATGAACCAAAGAACAGAAAAGGACATAACTTACATAGCGACTGGCATTGTCATTATTCAATGTTTGAGCATTCCCAAATGCCTCCAGTATATTGCTTGACTGAATGATTTTTCTCTCAAGTCCAGCCCTACTGCCACTAACTGTAGTCAAGTAATTCATGGCGTGTTTTGCTGTTTCCGTTTTCCCAGCTCCACTTTCTCCACTACAAGATGTTTAGCAAGTGAATAACTAATGGGTTGCCCAAAATACCATTTCCAACAAACGTTTTGTAAGCAAACATCAATATCCCTCACCTCAAGATGATTGACTGATTGCGCCCGTCTACAATTTTAGACCGAAAGAAGTTAACCATTAGACTTCGGAGTATAAGTATCACAAAAATATATTTAATTGACTGGCAGAAGTAGTGAATTCACCTCTCATCATATCACTGTAGGCTGTACTGACTACAGCATAAACATGTGGGCTGTCTACAAATTTATGTCTATAAGCAGTGACAACATCATTTTCATAAATTTGCAGGTCTTTGAAGGGATTGACTGAGATCAATAAGGGCCCTGCTTTACACTGGAAAGAAAAGGTTGAGATAAATATTTTCAACAATTGATACTAGAAACACTTTAACTGAACAAAAACACGGGCGAGCTAGTACTCACGTAGATGGAGTCATTGGAGTATCGACACTGAAGGTTGTGGAGAACTGACGGTTCGTTCAAAAAGTTAAGCTGCATCAGATCATCAACACCATCAAGGATATCCGGATTTGCCGGAAACAGATCTCTCCTAAGGCCTTTGATCACCTACATCATCAAGTGCAAAATGAGTTTTATAACTATTTTACTACTATATTTAATAGCGTGTATAAAGAACGTAACACAAAACCCAAGAACTCACTCGACCATCTGAAAGCAAAAGAAGAACTTTATCTCCAGAAGTTGATTGTATCCTCCCTGACACCCACAATCCACTTGATTGCCGACACCAAACATTAAGTTTCTGGATCAAATTGCACACCAAATCAAATTATCTCCATGAAATTAGTCGGCAAGTTTTACAGAGTTAAAATTCTATGAGTCCTGCTCAAACTATGTGATTCACAATTCACGAATCACGACGCTAGAATCCCAAACAAAAACTAATCCGATGTCGGGCATAATTTGACAATTCATGCATGGCTTAAAAACTGAAACACAATGACCCATATACTGAGACCGACCTTCTTAATAAAATACTCAATGTCATCCTCACACTCAATATCGCGACACCTTGCTGATGGAATAGATTGAAGATCAGAAACACTTCTATTCAGCCATAAATCATCCCTTCTCTTCTCTCCCAGCGTTATTCCAGCATAAGGCGATTCGCCAGGCATCTCAACCTTAGTCTTCTTTAGTCTCCCAAAGCTACATCTTGAACTCCTCAAAATCTCATCCTTGCCATCTAAACCACAGATCCCACCATTTTCGTCGCCAACCTTGAAATTGACTGGCAAAGACTTTCTGGAGGAGGGAAGTCTATTAGCCTTGGAAGATGGCCTGGAAGGCAATGCTGGAGGGAGATCTGTAGGTTTGTCATCCCTTCTCTGCAGAGACTCCAACATCTCCTCCAAAGAGCTCCGGACGGCCATAGCTGACAACAGTCACAAAACACAAGACAAAAACCCTTAAAAGGCAAACTTCCTTCCACTCTCAAAACCCCTTCTTCTTCTACTTCTTCTCAAATCTGTCAACAACTCAGGCAATGCCACCTCCAGACATTGCCAATACAACATCCCCTGAAATCTAAAAACCCTAATCAGCACCAAATGGGAAATCGCAAAAAGCTAAAAACTTTATCAAATCCAACAACCCCTCAAGCTTCAGAAACTCAACAAAACGATCCAAACGTATCGAAAAGCCGCTGATCAAACGGAACGAGGAAAAGGGAAGAGAGGAGGGGGTTCCTGGGAAGGCAAGCAAGGAATGAATGGTGGGTGTGGGTGATGATGACGAAACTCGACCAAAGCAAAGACGGTTGGGATTTTTAAGAAAGTGGTGGTGGACAAGATTGCAACTCTTTTGAATAATCAAAACAAGAAACAAAACAGCAACGACAGAAACAACTTGTGTGAGAGATTTGTTTGTAAAGAGAAACAGAAACCCTAATTCTCTAATTTTTCCCAACTCAATCGGAATCAGACTAACCGTTTCGAGCTGTGCTTGTCGTCGCGACACGTTACCTTTCCGCCAATCTTTCGCTCATCCAAAAACCTCCATTTTCAGATTCAAAATCACAACTCATTGTCACTGCTTCTTTGTTTCTCTTTCTTAACAAATTCAGATTTGGATAATCAAACACACAAATACTATGAAAATGCGATGCATCAACTTATTTGTGTTAATTCATCTTTTTATTTTAATAACTTTTAGACTTTGATTCTATTGAAAACTCATATTTTTCGTAATAAAAAAAACTCATATTGTTCATAAATAACTATATATTTTGTGTTTATTTATTAAATAGGTAACGTTATTTTTATGTTCATTGTAATTTTATAAATAAACACAAAAGATATAACTGTTTATGAACACTCGAATTCTGCTTTTGATTAAAAATAATTAGATCTATCAAAATCATAAGTTAAATATATCACATCTCACTTGGTCTCAATCCAAAAAATTCAATATTTTTATTAAAATTGTTTTAAGGATTTGAATAAATGAACCTTTTTTAAGTTCAGTTTACTATGTATCATTTCAATGAAACTTTAAATACATGATCATATACAAAAGCAAAGTCATATTCAATTATCAATCAAATACAAATATTCGTATTCACGTAAAATAAGACTGCGGCCATCTTTTTAAGAAAACATCTGCGTTTTAATTATATTTTGTTTTATTTTATTTATTAAACAATATAAGCCCTTAAAATAAATAAATACTCAAAATTTTAGGAAAATCATAGTATAATTCAGAATGGATATGGTCAAAACATTCAACATGTGGAGGTGCACATGTAAAATGGTTTTTTTTTTTTAAATCAAAGCGCCTCTGTATTAGAGAATAATAAACCTGAGATAATACATTTTTTGTAACTTTAAGATGAAATCAACAAATGGCTCATTATGATCTACGGAGTATTTATTCCATACATAGAATAAATGGTATTTTAGTTGTCAATAATCTATTACTATAGTTTTAGTCCTCCCAAGAATTTCGAGGCGACCCATATGCTTTCTACAAATTTAATGTGTCAAAATTAATGATGGTCGAATCTATCAAAAAATAACATTTAATGATCTTTAGA
Organism: Echeveria elegans; assembly: GCA_035048345.1. Lineage (NCBI taxonomy): Eukaryota > Viridiplantae > Streptophyta > Magnoliopsida > Saxifragales > Crassulaceae > Echeveria > Echeveria elegans. The sequence continues at coordinate 179,376 of JAWWMW010002061.1, forward strand.
TTTTTTTTGATGGGTAACATTCTTTAGAATTTAATTTCTTTAAAATGGCTTGGATTTAGATGTAATTAAAAAAACATTCTTCATCAACAGCATTAAACATCAATTAGAAATGAATAATGATGGTAGAGGGAATAGGATGATGATTTTCATAAACGTGGTCGCCCACTAATTGAGCCATTTTGCTTTTGTGGCAAATTATTAATGTTCGAGTTGAAGTAGATCGATTCATTTTGTTTCACCAAATAGAGAATATATCTTGGTACATGCTAATTAAGTCAAACGGCCTAAGCCCTCAGTAAAGTTTGTTTCCAGCTATCGATTGAAAATGCTTACGAAACAAGTAATAATATCTCTCTATATATAAAGTGGCAACAGCGGGATTGTTGGTTATGAGATGTCCTCATAAATTCTTCCTAAAATATCCCTAAACCAATTGCCGGTTACCGAAGCGGTCCACGTTCTTACCCTTTCTTTCTTTTTCTTCTTTACTGATTCGCTTGAATCGATAGATGCGAACCGCTCCAACGTTCATCGATTCTTCATCATCGACCCAAAGATCGAATCTTTTTCATGAATCAGAATGGCAGGGAGCAGTAACAGAGACGAATCGTTAGCATTTGTCAACGCATCGATCTTTGGGTCGATGATGAAGAATCGATGAGCGTTGGAGCGATTCGCATCTATCGATTCCAGCAAAGTAGTACAGAAGAAAAAGAAAGAAAGGGTGAGAACGTGGACCGCTTCGGTAACCGGCAATTGGTTTAGGGGTATTTTAGAAAGAATTTATGAGGACATCTCATAACCGACAATCTCACTGTTGCCACTTTATATATAGGGAGATATAATATGTGTTGCCAGGTTTCTTAAAATGTATTTTTCATATACTGATTCATTTTTAATAAAAAGGTATTATTTTTCAAAGTTGCTCACTAATATTTTATATTTACTAATTCATTTTCACGCATCGTTATGTGATTGATAGTGTTAACCATTTACATTGAACAACATCAAAACACATATTTGATTTTTTGCGCAAAATTTTATATAATGTTGTTCCAAGAAAAATCGAGGTACCTCGATTTACCATTAACAGTTTTCATGCATAGGTATAATTGTGCGGTAAATGCTAGTAGATGAGAATGTGTAGATGGGATCGATCTGCTGCTTGAGTACACAGGCTTCGCTTCAAGTTGAGAGAAGCTATCTTCGATGGTCTGAGTTCATGTCCCTAGGGTTTGCTCCAAACTTCTTCGCATTAGTTGATTTTGGGAGTATATTTGATGATCGAGTTGTATAGAGTTTGTCTTCATTGAGGGCTTCGATTAGGGGAGAGCAAACGGGAATTTCCCGTTTTCCCGTTGATTTTTTACCATTTCCCGTGCAAAACGAGAAATTTTCCGTTTTTCATTTATAATACATATTTTATTTATTTCATTTTCATTCATGTTTTATTACACATACATAAAACAAGAGAAAAATAAGATATTTTGTGACATTAACAAATAACAAA
>JAWWMW010002061.1:196503-207266 GCA_035048345.1 Echeveria elegans
ACAATGCCTCTGCTTGAAAAGCGGAAATACAACCATTAGAGAAACCTGCCCGTACACCAACTATGATGCCTGATTCATCTCGAGCAACACAGCCATAACCCATTTTAAGATTACCCTGAAACCAAGAGCCATCGCAATTTATTGAGCAAGCTCGATGTATAAAGCGGCATAACATTTTATGAAACTATTTCAGTGTTGATTTAAATAGGTTTTCATGTATTTAAAATTTTGTCGGATATGTTACTACTTGCACTATTTTTTTCATTTTTGTTACATTTCATTTAGAGTTTATAGTAAATTTTAATTTCAAGATGCTTCATAAACTTGTACATTTAGAAATATTTTATGAAATATATATATATTATATAACCATTTAAGGTTGGATGTAATGATTAAAAATGGCATATATATACAAACTTAGTTCCCACTTAAATCATATTCTTTTTCAAAACAAAATCATATTCAAACATTGATTTTCTAAGGCATGAATGATGAATCATTTAAAAATAGTATTCTTTGCATTACATAGGTGTTATTTAATAACTATGTATTCAGTTATAAACATCTTATACTATCAGCTCTATTGGTTTCGGCATAAAAGAAAGATATGGATAAATTTAAAAGTGACTAATTAAGAGATATTTTAGCAGATATTCTGAATTGGATAATGTACCCATAAGATCAAATTAATCTTATACATACATTGAGTAAGTGTACTATTATAAATACTGGTGTGTTGAAGTTTTTTAGACACTTGAGTTTAGAATGAGTGACGAGTCTTCTTGTAAAAGTTTCTCTTCCAAATAATAAAATACTCATTTTGTAAGCTGCACAACTCAACAACAACTTCAGAAGAAAAAACATTTGCCCAAAGTTACTTAAAATTTAATTTGTTAAAAACCCTTCAACAATTTTTTCTAAATAATAAAACTGTGTGGCAATGTAGATGATGTGAAATTTGGTTGATTGACAATGCATTACGAAATTTGCAATAGACCACATCCTCAAACCAAGATCTGATAATATTGTTAGGATTGGAGAAACTCATAAAAGAATCAGAATGCAATTAGAATGAACAATAAAGTTGAAAGCAAATAAGTGAAGAAATGATCAGTCTGCAAGAGATTATTTGTCTCATTTAGATGACAAGGGTCATCATGAAGGTTATGAGTAGATCGAGTTCCCAGACTGGATCTGCCTACGACACGTCATAGAGCTCATAATAGCACAAATGCATCGCCTATAGCTGTTGATCAAAGCAATGATGTACAACAACATCAACCACAACAACAAACTCATATTAACTCTGAACTGGGTGTGAATCTCTAGAAGGTTGTGGGTTACCTTTCATTTTAAAAAGATTTGCAACTCGTCGTTCAGGTTCATAGAAAATGTATCATGGCTTGCGGTATGATCATGTTCATTATTTTAGGAATGCTTATTAGACCTCTCTGTTTTTTTATATTTCATGAAATTGAAATTCCGAGCTAATTAATTTTATCTCGCACAATTTACAAATTTTCTACCTTTAAAATTACACCTCTACCTTCAAAATTATGTCACTATCATTTTCTACGAACCCTTTAACACAAAAATTTCTAAAACATCAGAGAATCCCCATTCGAGAGCTCAAAACTCTCACCAGTCTAATAAGCACCATCAATCCTGTCATCATATTTATTTTTATTCCATACAAGTTTGAATTTCAGTAAGTCCATCTTACCCACTACAAAAGTTGTATCAACAATGCATTCGATAACTTGCAAAAACATTCCTCCAAACATGCCATGAGAAGCTCCTTTCATTTCGAAATCAAGACAAAGTCAGTGTTATTCACTTTACCATAAAGTAAAACAGAGTCTGATCATTTGGTTACATGTAAAGGTTTTCTATGCTTGCATAGTGCTAAGAATGTGCCTAATTTTGAACTTTCTAATTCTAGTTACTGTCGGCAAGACGTCAACTCAAGCTAAATCTTGATCTTTTTCTCTAGACCCCATTTCAGAGAGGAGACATTTTACAAATTGGAAGATTGGGTCGTATCAACAATACTTATGTTAACCCGACGCACCCGGGCACTTCATAGTTTCAAGGCAACCTCTAAATTTAGAGGTCATGAATAAACAAATACTTGCATATGAGGAAATAGGAAACACAAGACAGGAATCAACCACTTCAGTGAATTATTATCTCACCACTCTTTAAGAAAACCTGCTCTTGGAATCCCAGATATCTCATGATTTTCACCTAATCACGATTAAATTTTAAGACAACGGTCAAGAGGGAGTGATCAAGAGAAAACTGTCAGTTGAAATACCTGCAACAAAATGCACAGGCTCAGGAATACACAGGCTAGTCGTCGCGACATTATTTTTTCTAAGATCATAAGATATCAAATGATTCTGCAGTTGACAGAGAGTATGAAATATTTATTTTCTTACAAAATTTGTATTCATAGGAAGGCTAGATGGCCGACTGACTGTTGTCCTCAGGTAAATGGAAGAAATGGGAAACCAAGGAACTGACTGAAAGTGACAATAATTGGCTGATGACCCATTTGTCTACCAGATGATCGACATTTACGGGTCTGTCTGTACTCGACCCTTACATCTGAACTACTGATATCTTCCTTGATTTATATGTTTCCCCACCAATTGACAGCTGAAAATATACAAACCATTTTTTTATCGTCGAGAATTTAGTCCAAAGAAAATTAAAATGGATTCTCAATGAGAAAATACAAATTATTTTTCCACAAATCCTTTTTTCAATCATGTCAACTTTTCAATGACCAGAAGAACATTTCTATTGGTGACGAGTAAAAATTTAAAACAATGAACAGACTATTTCGCTATATATATATATATACCCTTCAAGCTGAACACGATTCCTTCATAAATCTTCTAACTTTGTTTAACCAATAGTTGACAATGTCCGGAGGAAGATCACAGCAGATTCTACTAGTTTCCACTGGTCAGGTGACAGAACTTCTTCTGAAGCTTTCCGATGAAATAAACCAAAGTGGCACTGCCAGGGTACGTAAGATTCATTCCAGCTGCTGTCACATTCTTATTCCTTATGCTGCGAAAGAGTAAATTAATAAGTTCTACACACAAATATATGAATGATATATATACAGGGATCATCCGTGAAGCTTATAAAGAAAGCATGCAAACATATTTCGATACTGAATGGAGAGATTGAGAACCTGAGTCAGACAATAGCGGAGTTACTTGCTTCTGCAAAACTTAGTAGACATGACGCAGACATCATTAGCAAGCTACTAGAACAATAAGACATACTCCAGTGGACCCTCGGCATAATTATAGGTATCAGTATTAATTTACCGTAGACACGCAGTAGCTATTTCAGATGCGTTGAAGCCGAGCTAGAAGTCAAGCTGAATGACCAGGAAGCTTGTTGCTTAGCTTCATTGAGTCATAAATGGTTGAAAGTGTTTCATGTTCCGAAAGTGACGTGGCCCTGGTAATAAAAGGAGGAGCGACTGAGCTCATTTGAGACGGCAAAAATACACAACTCTATCAACTCATTTCTTCAAGTACCTGACATCGTTTTTCTTTTCGATTTTCAAGTTCCTTCATTTTACTTTTGCGGTGGTGGTTTGAAAGAGCCTCACCGATCCACAGAAGACATAATGAAGCAATGCTGCAGACATTTATTGAGATAACATAACACCTGACAGGCTGACACACGTAAGATTCACTCTTGAAGGCCAGCACGCCCATCTTAAGTTTCTTCATAACTGACTCAACTTCCCCAACCGGTCTCATTAAAGATGCAACTCACCTCACCTCTCTTTCATCTTCCTTACGCCCGTTTAGTTGCGGTCTTGCGGAGGAAAAGAAGAAGAGAGGAAAAATTAAAGAAAAATTTTGAATGAAAATGAAATGTGTGTTTAGTTATAAGAAAAAAAAAAGAAAAAAAAAGAAGTCAAAACGAGATTAAATTTTTCTTACAACTTTTTTACGAGTATTTTTTTTTTAAATTTTCTTCTCCTCACTTTTTTCCGCAACCAAACGGAGTGAAAATATTACAAAATATCCTTATATGAATTTTCCATGTCATTTTCTTTCCCCGCGATGAGTTAGAACTCAAGTCATGTCATCTAAGCCTATAACTGATTCATCATTTCATTTGAGTGATCTACAACACTCCCTTAAATCTTACTGAATTTTCCGACAGTGAAACTGTATACACTCCACCTGTTTTTCCTAACTCGGGGACAGGCTGGTTGTGTATAAAACCGAGGCTTGCCCCTAAGCATCAATCATTCATTTCATCTCACCACTGTCGGCTAAACAAGCACTCTCTCAAAGAGGGACCAAGTTGAAACTTCTAGCTGTTCTGCCCATGGCACTCATCACTCTCTCCACATTGCGTGCCACGGTGAGTTGACTCTGCAAGATCTCATTCACAAACATTAATGCGAAATCTGACTTACCAATGACTGCCAGAGTAACTGAGATGTTAAATTTTTATGATGCGGGCATCACAAGTTAAAACTCTTACGTAGTAAATTCTGGTAATTATTTACACATTTGTGACAGCAAAATTAAATCATTGGTTACAGGAGCATGGTCATGGCTCAGGGAGTGCCCAGATCGACTGTAAGTTTTTCTCCGTTCCATTTATTTAAGTAGACTCCAAACACAAATATACAACAACATTAAGGATATGGAGGACAGCAGAGTGCCCTAAACAGTGTACAAGGAGGTATAGTAAGACTCAGTGCCACAAGCCCTGCATGTTCTTCTGTCAAAAATGCTGCACCAGGATTATACGGCAATAAACAACTCTGTCCCTGCTACAACAACTGGAAGACCAAGCAGGGAGGACCCAAGTGCCCATAACTTCAGAACTAATTTCGCAAACATCATCCAGTAGTAGTAACCTGATGAGCAGCACCTAATCAACTTCTGCTAGTCTTCTGAACTTTCTACAAAGAAGTTCAAATCAGCTACTATTGATGATTGTATCTTCAAAATTATATCCTATGCTATGTATGTGCTTATGAATCTTTAAGTGGTTTCAAGTTATGTTTTGAGTTGTCAGGAATCACGAATTAGGATGACACTGACACGATCAACTACCAAGCAAGCTTCAATTACTCCCGTCAATCACATCTTGCACCATCATGACAAGTATAACTATGAAATCAGAGACACTCTTACTTTTCAATTGCTCTTTCCTTTATTTAAAATTAAAACACACAACGACACCATGAGTCCATGACATTTAATAATTTATTATAATGAATTATACATTAAGCTAAAAAATGTTTTTTCTACTAACTTTACCAGTGCATTAAAAATTTTGTTTTATTTGTCTTACTCTATAGATGCACATACACTATGGTTTACACTAGGTTGATCACAAATTGAAGTGAAATTTCAAACTGTACGCTTCGTCTTCTTTGTCATGAATCAGGATTCAGAAAAATACTTCAGGTCCTCTATTAAGTTTGGTACACGAGGATGAGAGCGATTTACTCAACTTCTAAAGCATGTACCAGAAAGTTACTTTATCAATGACCAATAAACCATGCTTCTTACTAGTTTCTTAGGCTGTGCTCTTTGCAACCCGGATACGAGAAAGCGCGTATCGCATTAGAATAACTTAGCTTCCCAAGCTCCTCCTTCGCCATTCCAAGCAAATTTGCAACATAATCAAGGACCTGGGATGGGATAACATGAACTGAATCAATAAATAGCTGTGAATGCGGGATATGAAAATTAAAAGAAGGCAATGAGCGGAGACTGTGTGAATGTTGGCTGGATGATTTAGCATCTCCTTTGCGTTAGTGATAGATTCTTCTCCATCAACAAGAAAAAGGGAATTTGGTTCTGATTTTGGTAGTGCATCCGGCGCATCTGACTCCAATAGAATTCTTTCTAAAGGAACCTGAAAACGAATAGCTCGCCAGTAAACAAGACACTTTGCGCTGCTATTATAACTTAACATCCACGAAATGTAAGCGATTGGAACATACAGCTTTTAACATCTTTTTAGCCTTTTGTTCTTTCATGAACATGAGGAAGCCAGAGAAGGAAAAATAAGCTCCAAGCTTTGCAAATTCAGGAACCATCTCAGCAGAACCCAAATAAGAATGAAGAATTATTCCAGCTGGGAATGGGCCAGTGTCTCTGAAGAAATTAAAACACGGTTAAAAGTTTCTTCAAGAAAATGCATAGCACTTTTAAAAGGGTTGTTGATACTCTCACAAACCCATAAATAAAAACAACTCGGCCAATTGTATTAGTCTTCACTCTTCATCATACATTTATAATTCTATCAAAACAAACTCCACACTTACATAAGTTCCATGGGACTTAACAGTCGTGAAAAGGACCTTGGTGTAAGTATGAACAAAATCTATGTACTTTTCAATCTAAGCGCAATGCGTCTCGTATTATATTAGTTCAAACTGCATAATATTGTACTTTAATATTGGAAGGAGATCACCAAAAGCGCGAACACAGTGGATGGAAGCTGGTCTTTCTAGCTCTTTTGCAAGTTCGAGTTGAGATCTGAATGCGTCAACCTGTATGAGAAGCATCAACATGAAACCCATGATGTGCTGATGAAGTCACCAAGACTGCGTAAAGATAGAAACTATACGTGGAGTAAGATGCCTCTCCTCTCCTCCCATACCATTCAGAATCGTTCAAACATATATAAGTATTAAAAAGTGATACATTATTTCTCTTAAGGATTGAGCATGCAATCAATCATAGAGAAAACAGAATAAAATAAAATATAGATGGTATGTGACCTGATCCGTGAAGTCAATAGACCTTCCATGAGTGCCTTTGTCCAAACCTATCTGGATTTGATGAAAGAAAGAGCATCAGATGTGATAACGGGGGGAAGAAAGTAAATAACTTGTGCACAGATCATAGATCAGACCTCTCCAATAGCAGCTGAGGGTGTACTGTTGAGGTGTTGTTTCAAAATGGAGAACCATTCAGGACTTCGCTCCCCAACGTACCTGAACATCGACACACATGAGAAAAAAATGAAAAAAAAAGAAGAAGAAAGAGTTTGATGGAATGATATGAGGAAGTAGAGAAACTAAAAATACCATGGATGCAGACCAAAGTTAGGAATAACAGACGGATATGTCTCACCCATCTGTTTCACTTCTCTCCAGTCTTTCTACAGATTATACAAAACTAAATCAGCCGAGAAGACAAAAGAAGCTAATTGTGTAAGAATAATGATTCTGAGAGCAGACATCGGCTGACCTCAGAAACTCCATTAACAGCAAAGCGAACAATGCCAGTGTCAATTGCTGTTTCTATAATCTTAGGAACCTTATGGAAAATCCGAGGATCTTGAAGATGGCAATGAGCATCAAATAACTTCATTGTTGCCGCCATGTGAGCTTCACTATTTGACTCGTTCAGATGTTCACTTGCCTGTGTATCACCAGGGTCCTTGGATGATGAGCGCATTTTTTTCTCTATAAACTGAACATGGTTTAGTCTAAACAAAAGAAATTCAAGATACACACAATTGAACACAGAAGTATGGGTGACCCTTGAAGCAACAGAACAAATAGGTAACAAATTCTAGTATTAATTCAAATATGTCTCCAAGTTCAAAACTCGATAGACCATCCTCTGTATCTGCAAATTGATACCTTTACAAAGTTCATATGGATATGGAGCAATAAAAATTAACCTAAATATATATATATAAAACACAATTCCAATAACACATGAAAATTCAACAAATTCCTCAACTCAATTCACTCCGACTTCAAAAGCTTAGCAAACAACATCGACCAAAAACATTCACAACAGACTCGAGAAGCCTTAGACAAAAACAAAAACTTACCTTGTCTAACACCGAGTGCTTCAGTTTGCAGGATGATGGATACACATACGCCTCATCTTCATTTGGAGTTCTGAGAACAGGCCATCAGGGAAGAAAAAGAGACGATAAGCGCATGTCGTCGCTAATACGTTTATATATTTGAGGTTAAAAAATTTAAGAGTTAATTGCCCAAAACTACCTATATCTATTTTCACAAAATCATAAGTATACAAAAAGTTTTTACTTAATAATAAATAATCATCTTTATAAATTAAAATTTTGAAAAAATATAAAATAAACATACATAACATAATTTAATATTGTTTGACTTTGGTACGGTTTGAAATTTTGTATCTTTAATTTTTTTTTTATAAAAATAATAAAGTTTTCTATACAGTTTGCTTTTAAAAATTAAAACTTTTGTTTAATATACTATAAACTATTTAAAAACTAATATAATTTATTTATAACATGATATAATTTTTAGCTAGCGTTTTTAAATGTTTTTTGTATTTTTTTTAAAAATTTGATAAAAAAAATCGTATTAACAAATATGGTCATTTGTTAACCTAAAATATTATACATTAATGTGCTGCGAACATACAAGTCATGCCCCAAGTCTTAGTCCACTAGTGCACTTATCCTTATAGACAATTCATAACACTCTCCATGTAATGTAATGTGATGTACAATATGTGTTTCATGTTGTCTTTAGTTGTAAAATTCATTAGGATAAAACCAATCGAAAGGAAAATGAGTGTACCGACGCAAAACTCCGGCTCATGTTGGCATGAGGAACTGTTCATAGGTTTTGTAGCTCCTATGTCATTGACATGTTTTCTAAATGTTGAAGTGGAGAAAGTCTTTGTAACAATGTTTGCTGAGTTCTCATCAGAAAGAACATACTATAAGTTGATAACCTTGTCCATTTCTAGTTTTTAAGTGAATGAAAAAAATATTTTGTATGGATATGCTTTGCTCTGTCACTCATGATGAATCATCCTTTATTTGAGCAACACACGTAACATTGTCTTCGGGAGATTGATTCTTTCACTGAAGAAAAATCTCAATTGTAATTCTGATATGTTGAGTCACGGCCTCGCCAAAAAGATTCATGGCTTGCTTCGTGTTATGCGATGACTTTTTTCATGCTTTAAAATGTTGCAACTACCGTCTGCTTCTGTGAACGCGAATAGATCGATGTTCCTCCACATGTAAATACATATCCGGTTTGTGATTTTGTGCTAATCGGACACATAACATGCATCTGCATAATCAACCAAAACTGATTTTGCATTGTTAGGATAGAATACTCCTAAATCAAGCATTTCCTGAAGGGAGTGAAACACCTGCTTGATTCAGATTCAATGTCATTTTTGTAAGTGCAGAACTGAATCTTACTTACAAATTAGTTGCAAATGATATGTCTAAACGAATACAATTAGTAAGGTACATTAATGCTCTAATAACTGAAGTTAGGACTCATAGACCGAGAATTTGTTCAGAATTCTTACTAGAGCAAAATGGATCATTGTTCACATTAAGAGATCTTATGACCATTGGAGTACTTAGTGGATTACATTTATTCATATTCAACTTTTATAGTCGTTCTAGTGTAGTTTGATTGATGCACAAATGTCTCACTTTGTGCAATTTGTAAATCGAGACAATATTTAGTCTTCCCACGATCTTTCATTTCGAACTATTTCTTTAAATATGACATTGCTTCCAAATCTCTTCATTGGTTTTGATGATATTTGAACCGTCAACATGGTCTGCGATAATTACTCATTCAGATATTGTTTTCTTAAAAAAGACACATGATCAAAGAGGATCATTATTATATTCGCTCATTGCCTATGATAACTCATTTATTTCTTAATATTTATATTAAATAAAGAAGAAAATGAAAAAATTTAAAATGCATAGCAAATTTTATAACATAACATTAAAATATAAAACAAAAAGACTAAAATTTAAAACACTTTTTGATTTTTATAAATTATTCTGAAGATTGAAAAAACTAAAATTTCATAAATTTTAAGGATGAATGGAATTTTTATAACTCGAAGGACAATTAAAAATGAAAAATAATCATATATCCATTAAAAAACTAAATTTTCAATTAATTTTTGTTTTTTTCGATATTTATAGAAAATTTATAGAAAATCACAAAATGTTTTAAAAAATTGAAAATTTTCAGATTTCAATAAAAAAAAATCTTGACCTTGCTCTGAACAAAATAAATGTAATCTGCTCGTGTCTAAGATTGGAATACATAGAACGAACAGAAAACGTACTAGAAGAATCTCCTATCCAAGTAGGAACATGGTTGTTAATAACAATCCATTTACTAATACGCATCCCCGCTATCCACACCCCTTTCCAAGCAGGAGAGGCCTTTCTTGTGGAGATTGTACTATAATTTTTTACCAGTGGCTTCTAACTTGCGAAAAAGAGAGGTTGTGCAGTAAATATGAAGTGTTGGTTTTGTAATTTCAGAGATGAAACTCATACTCATCTATTACTTGATTGTTGGTGTGCAATTGCTTTTTGGAATGCTTTACAATTAGGTCATTTGGCAAATCAAAATCAGTTTCAACATATGGGGGATTGGCTTTGGTTCTGTTTCTTTAACTGTCCCCCTGATAAGTTACCTATCATCAGCTATGGGGTTAGAATGATATGGTATTGCAGAAACATGTTGGCACACGGAAAGGATAGTTTATCACCCATTCTTGCAGCTAGGATTACTCAAGTTAGAACTGATAATTTTCTAATACCGGGATTCAAATTTAATATTTATGAGGAAGAGGCAGCTAATATATGGGAGGAACCCAAAGGTGCTTATATAAAGATTAATTGTGATGGATCTTGGCTCTCAGATGCCAAACTGGCTGGACTTGGTTGCATTGCTATTAATA
>JAWWMW010002061.1:207366-221037 GCA_035048345.1 Echeveria elegans
TTTCACCATATATACAATTTTATTCTATAATTAATTTTACCATATAAACAATAATAACATACAATTTCACAATAATATACAATTTAACTATATAACAAATTTCACAATTTCAACATAAAAACATATAAATTTAATCAACATCCACAATTTCAACATATAAATTTAACTACACAATGTTTCAACATAACAAATTTCAACATAACAAATTTCAACATAACAAATTCCACAATTTCAACATAAAAACATATATACAATTTAATCAAAATCCACAATTTTAACATAAAAACATCAATTACAACTACACAATGTTTCAACATATAAATTTCAACATAACAAATTCCACAATTTCAACATAAAAACATATATACAATTTAATCAAAATCCACAATTTCAACATAAAAACATCAATTACAACTACACAGTGTAAAAAACATATAAATTTAACTAAACAACATACTTACAATTGATTTGCAGTGATTTAGAACGTCGAAACTGGAACGCTTTACGACCACGTGGTCGTTAACTTTCTATTTTGCCGCGAAAATTACCACGCTTTACGACTACGTGGTCGTAAATTTTTATTTTTGCCACCGAAATTGGAACGCTTTACGACCACGTGGTCGTAAATTTTTATTTTTACCGCCGAAAATGGAACGTTTTACGACCACGTGGTCGCAAATTTTCATTTTTGCCGCCGAAACTGGAACGTTTTACGGCCACGTGGTCGCAAATTGTAATTTATTTTCAACACTTGGCCAAAATTCCGGAACACAGCCAAATTTTCGGAACAGTTTACGACCACGTGGTCGCAAACTGTTATTTAAAATCAACACTTAGCTAAATTTTCAAGCCTGACACCTTTCCTATGGCCAATTTGCGACTACGTGGTCGCAAAGTATTATTTAAAATCAACATTTAGCCAATTTTTTGAACCCGAAACTTTTTCTATAAGCCATTTCTGACCACGTGGTCGCAAATTATTATTTAAAATCAATACTTAGCCAAATTTTCGAGCCTGAAATTTTTTCTATAAGCCATTTGCGACCACGTGGTCGCAAAGGATTATTTAAAATCAACACTTAGCCAAATTTTCGAGCCTGGAACTTTTTCTATAAGCCTTTTGCGACCACGTGGTCGTAAACGTTTATTTAATTTAATTTTCTAAATTAGGAACGTTTTCCACGACACATTTGAGACCATGTGGTAATAAAAATTTATTAAAAGAAATATACATTTCAATTACAAAGTAATCATTCTAAGAAAATATTGGTAAAACCTTCAATTACATATTGCAACTATAATTCGTCTTCTTCGGTATCTTCCGAAGTTTCAAGTTCCGCCTCCTCTGAACTTTCTTTCTCTCCATTGTCTTCTAATTCAGATTCATATAATGGACCGATCGGATCATGTAAGGGACCTAGTGTGCCAACATCGAACAAAATAAGGATAAAGACAAAACAAAACTTAATTTGACAAAAATATCCCTCCTCATACTTTTATTTACACCACATGCAATCCACACGTATTTGTTCCTATTATTTCGTATTTGGCCGTATTTGTTTGCATATAACTTTATTTAAATGTATGTGACTATATATTTAACTGTATTTGATCGGATATTTGACCAAATTTTTTACGTATAGATTTTTCATTCGGGATGACACGTTGTCACAAAATTAAAAATAATATAATGAAACTATATTTAAAATTTAAAAATATGTATCATTCAAAAATTTCAATTTCAAGAATAAAATTATAGAGAGAAACGTTGAAAATCTTTATTAAAATTAAATTAAAATATAGAGAAAATTTCCGTCGGGACGACGGATTTGGCACTTGTATTTATACAATAGAATACTTTCCACCATCACCAAATAGACATTTTCAATTTTGCCCCTATCATTCACAAACGTTGAGAAGTTTGAAGAGAATCGAATAGAGATATCAAAATCAAAAATACATATTTACACCGCATGCCGTCAAGACGACAGACGTTTACTCTTTTATTTAATAATAAAAATAATTTGATTGTAAAGATAACATTTTTTTGTCATAAGAAATATATTACTATTATTTTTTGGTCATTAGTGGCATGTTCATGATCAGTTGGATCATAAATCATGACAAAAAAAAGTAGATTAGAGTAACAGTGAGAGATGTTGACCCAATTTGCCGCTAATCATCAAGCTACTAATTCTTCCACAGTGTTGACGTCAATGCCCGCGCGACCTGCTGATCCAGTTATTGATAATAATTATAATGAGTATACTTAGAACAATGCTATAATTGCTATTGCTGATGAAGTTCCTACCTATTTTGATGCAAAGTTATCGGACATCGAAGAAGACAAACCTTTTGATATTGACGGAATTTTCAACTTCGACCAACAAGAAGGTGCTACTGATGGACATTGTTTGATCACTGATTTTCCTGGAACCACTTGTCAGCCATATCATATTGGGGAGAAAATGCAACCTGCTACAACTAATACGACTACTTGTTCCACAGTCTCGATTACTTGTTTCACAGTCTCGATGTCAATGCCTGCGCAGCCTGCTGTTGTTTTGAGTAATATGAGAAGTCAGCAGGAGCAAGTGTTCAGTTTCTGAGAGCTGGTGGCACCCTCTTTGCAACGCTGGAGAATCTGCTTGGGTAAACAAATCTGATCACATGATACGGTAACAGTTATATCGTTGCAGTGAGCATTTAAATAGAAGAAAGAACGCAGGAACATAGATTTTTGTTTTTGTCTTTTTGGATTACAAAACAGGAGATTAGTTGTGACGTCAAGTGTTGCACTTAAGTCACATAAAATACCGTCTTCGATCTCTTCTCTCAGTGTAATTTTCGCTCCAATTCCTGTTTCTGGCAAAACATAAAATACTTGATAATAAAAATGCTAACTATACCACACTATACAGTAATAAACAGTTAGAGCTCGAGTCAGTTATTATGAATGGGTAAATGATTCACTAGTAGTGTCACGAAAGTCATACACCTGACCTGAATGAGCTCAAAATAAAATTATAATTGAAAGAGCAATATCTCGCGGAATTTTCAATGCATGTCATATAAATGACCTTTTCAAGTCACCAAAATTTTGTGCATTTGTTTGATAGGTTGTGATAAGTAGAAAAGTGTCGTCAATTATGAGACATAAAGCCGATCACTGCTGCACCCTTGTAAGCTATACCTCACTGCACAGCCATCAGCATCTACACAGATTTACAAGACAGGCAGGACAAAGGTAACCATATATAGGTTGCCCTAACAGCACATTCATAATAATATTGAGTTCGCGCAGAAAATTAGCTACTTGTAAAAATCAATCTATTCTAAAATTCCAGAAGCAATCCCAAGAACCAAAACAGGACAGGATGTATACTTTTCTGCTTAAGGTAGGATGAGTAAACCAACATGTAAGGGCATTACAGGCAGCAGAAAAACAATGAAACAAATCTAAAGCTGCAAAGCGGATCCCGGCATTTCTTTCGCACTATTAGAATTGAGGCGGAATGGTCATTCAAAAACAGACATTCCCCTTAGTACAAGTGCACAACATCAAACATACCGACAAACAACCAAAGTTCATAATCAACTCATCAATTTAACATCTACAAATGAGGAAATGAATGAACGAGAGGGAGAGAGTGTAGGGGCATTACAGGCAGCAGAAACACGAGATGATAAGCTAATGCTGCAAAGCGGATCCCCAGACATTGTTTTTGCAACTCTTAGATTAATATGAGGCCACCGTGACAATGAAAGATGTTCACGAGGCCTCAGTACTGTTGCAATGTAGCAAATACGATTTAATTTGGTTATCAAAAACCCTATTTCTAAACAACAACGATAGTACAGAGAATAAAGAGAGCGCGGAGAGGGAGATGTGGTTTGGGAGATGCGGCGGTGGCCGATTGTGTTGATTTAAAGATGTCTGAGAATTAGGGCGACGCATGAGATTCCTAAACGACCGCAGGAGAAGTCGTTCAGAGGCTGTTTCTTTTGGGGAAAAACTTGAGTACACTTTTAATAGGGAAAACTAGTTTTTAGTGTTTTTTTGATGATAAAGTGAAGAATGAAAATTGACTTTGCTTAATTTGATGTTTAAGATTCAGTTGTTTCAGTTCCTCTGTCAACTAAACTTTAAGAGTAGTTAGCGCAATTGAAACTTTGAAAGACACAGATTTTGGTAATCTGGTTCGGCTCCTTTAAGCCTTAGTCCGGGGCTTCTCCTCAAGTCAGGTGGAAACAATTCACTAATTGGAAATGTTTTTACACAACACTTACAACGTGTAATGTTCGAGCTATAAACGAGAAAACATCAGTCCTTAGATACGAGACCCGTCTAGATTTCCACCAGTCCAGACCCTGTCTGAATTATTTTGCACTGCGCCTTCAAACTTTCGTTGACACATTCAGTTAGCAGCTTTTGACAGCTTGATGGCGTCCGTCTGTTTGTCACCTTGTTGTGACTGATTGAACCGCCTGATTTGTGCTTGTGCTCGTCGTCAAATAAGTGTTTAGTCGTTTGCGTAGATTGACGTCGTGCATATGAAGATGAAGAACTCACTATTTATATTGAAGATCGGTTGCTTGCTTTTCTTCCAAGCAATGGATACACTAGCCATAACAAACTTTCAAATATTCTCCACCTTTAATTAATTGTTAATTCAAAAATATATCAATATTCAAATATTCTAGAAAATCGGATTCACTTGATTTAATTATATTTAATCTGATTTTCTAAACCGTCTCTTGATTCCGTCTTTATCAATTTTTCAAAAGATAAAGATACAAATATTTTCCAGTTGGTGGTGAATCTGAGGAGAAGCCGCTTGACTCACCTACTGAGTCAAGCATTCATGATCATCATTTGTTTCAGGCGTTGGATCAAGAAATCTTCGAGACCAATATTGTGATACACAAACACCCGTGTTATTGGTGCTTTCAAAATAATGGTAGAAAACCCTTAGGCTTCTAACAACACAAGCCAGAGCTCCGAATATCTATACTAGTTCTCCTAACATTCTAGGAGTAGCTATAGTAGATGTCCATATCCATCTCTCACTTGCATCCTGATCGGTGTAAAATATGACTATTATTTAGGTATAGTTTCACCTATTCTCTTCAAATTTACCGTATGAAGTTGGTCGTATTTTATGCTTACGTTGTTTTTCAGGTCCAAAATACACTTTCTATCAAATTACGAGGCAAAAAGCAAAGCATAACAAAAGTGAAGCAAAAAGAGCAGAATCGGCAGCTTTTGAGCCTTCCGGACCTTCAGACCTTTTGAGGCTTCCACAGAGCGCATCCGATATCCAATTGGGACGAAACAAAGTGCATTAGAAAGCTAACTCACATCTCTACAACTTTCACGTTGGCCTTAAGGACTGATTTGGAAGTTAGGTCATTCAATCGAGACAAAAGTTCATTCGGCTGAGACATGCTCAGTAGGACTGTGCAAGACCCGGTCCGGCCCGATAACCCGACCCGAACAACTTTGGACTCGGGTCTACCAATTAAATGTTACTGTTTGGACGGGTTCGGGTTTGGCATCGGGCCGCCTGACCCGACCCAAAGTCCAAAAATTTTATTATTCCCAAACCCAGATTCGAACCCCCGCCCACTCGAACACTATCCGTCGAAGTTACCAATAGGCTAAATTTATTACTTGTACATAGTTAAGTATAGTTCAGTATAAACTTACGTGTTCTTTCTTAAATTTTACAAACCCTAATTGGCTACGTCGATCTTCGTCTCTTCGACATTCGACAATCAAGTCTCGACTTCAACATATTCATCCTTTTCGAGTTCGACAATCGACTTGGACAATCGACTTCGACACTCGAGTATCGACAAACGACAATCGACTTCGACATTCGACAATCTTCTTCTCAATTCCGCCAGTCGAGCGCCGATTGAGGCATCGAGCAAGGTCCGATTCAATATTTTTTTTGTTCCGATTCAGTGTTTCTTGGACTTTCGATTCAGTGTTATTTCTGTTCCGATGAATCCGATTGAGCCAGGTCCGATTCTCCCTGTCCCTGAGCTAGGTCCGATTCTGTGTAAGTTTGTATTAGGCATATTGATGCTTAAGTTTGTAATCTGTGTAAGTTTGTAATCTGAGATTTATGATGAATTCTTAAGTTTGTTTGTTTCAGTTTTTTGTGAGGTGTAATGTGTCTTCTTGTCGCAAGTGGTTTTGCAATTCTAGAAGGAACACCTCTGGCTCTCATATTGTTAATCATCTGGTGAGTTTTAACATTACTTTCATTTGCTGCCTTTGGTGTAGTTGATCTAGAACTACACAGAAATCATGGAAGATATACCTTACTCGATAGGAACAGCTGCTCTTGGTGGAATCACGCTAATGAAATCCAATTCTATTCATTGGTTTGAGTAGGATACATTTTCTACAGTGATATGAATGGTGGACTTTGTTTTCAATAGCTTTAGAATTGTCAATGAAATAGCTCTACTTTCAAATGATGTTATAGGTGCTCTCCCTCAGATCCTAAATTGCACTACCTTTTTTTGTTGGCAAACCAAACTGTGATCGTATAGGAAGAGATGTGTACCGGAATACAGTGGGCTAGAAAACAAGAAGCATGGTGAATTCTTGCTGATGTGCTGTACCTCGGTGACTTCGAGAACTTAAATATATTTGTCTCATTGGGCACTGTGCTTATGTTGCTGGACTTGTGATCAGACTCTTACTTTACTAGCATGAATGTTCGGACTTCGGATGCAACCGTGTACATGTTTTTCACTGAAGCAGACTATTTAGTTTTGCTATTCTAATGTGTCATGCACTGAAGTAAGGACATGTTAGTCATCAGGATTGAGAAAGAAGGGCACTGCAACATGATAGTCATCAGCATAAATGATTGTGGCATGCGGATAATTTTGGCTTAGTTTCAAACTATGCAAAATGCCATGAAAAAATGTAATTGTTGTTTTTTATCAGGAAAAATGTATGATTTTCGGGTCGGGTTTGGACGGGCCATGGGCATGGACAAATTTTCTCGGGTCGGGTCCGGGCATGAAAGTGTGGCCCGAAAATTTTTTCGGGTCGAGTTCGGGCCGGATCATGCCCGTCCATGTCTGTTCAACGATCACCCCTATGATAGAATAACGATTTGCACTTAAAGATGACATCCAAAGAAGGAGTAAATATCTCTCGACCATCGCTGCTAGATGAAGACACAAATTTTGGATATTGGAAATCCAGAATGGAAGCATTTATAAGTTATATCGGAGAAAAAGCATGGGAAGCCGTTGAAGATGGATGAGAACCTCCAGTTAAAGCTAACGTTGAAGGAAAGCTGGAGCTCAAGAAAAAATCACTTTGGACGAAAAAGGAAAGAGAACGTGCATCGTTTAACGAGCCGTCAACAGTCTGTTTGCAGCTATGAACGAAAAGAATTTCAAGCTTATCACAAATTGCAATCTGCTAAGAAAGCTTGGAAAATTCTATGCACTAACTTTGAAGGAACATCCAAAAATAAAACTGACTCCAAATGATCACTGCTAAATTTGAGCAATTACAAATGGGAGATCGAGAATCTGTAGCTGACTTTACAACTCTACTTATGGATGTGTCTAATGAAGCTGCAACCTTTGGAAAAGTTATGAACGATGAAATCCTTGTAAAGAAAACCCTACGATCCCTACCAGCAAGCTACAATACGAAGATCTGCTCAATCACAGACTCTAATGATCTGTCCAAACTCAGTCTTGATGAACTAATAGGTGCGCTGCGAATGTTTAAAATTTTGATAAACAAGCAAGAATGAGAAAAGCAAGCCAACAATAATATTGGGCTTAGCTGAAGTTCCCTCTGAAGGATCATCTGAAGCACAATCTGAAGATGGCAATCTTGAAGACGTTTTATTAATGGTCAAAAAGTTAGAGGAGTTTGTCAAAAGACAGTATAAAAATCAAGGAGAAAAGAAGAAGGGCAAACTTAAATGCCATGAATGTCAAGGCTACGGTCACCTTAAGAGCGAATGTCCTACTGCTCTCAAGAGAAAGAAGAATGCCATGGTAGCAAAATCCTCTGAGTCAGATTCTGAAAAATCGGATCGTGAAAAAGGAGGTTTGATGGCCCTTACATCCATTGCTAAAGAAAATACTGAAGCTTCAGCACGTAATGCTGACTCAAATAAAGAACCTACATATGAAGAAATAGCTGAGAAATATGCAAAACTGTTTGAGCAATGGACCGAGACTCTAAAAGTAAACTCAACACTTCTCAAAGAATCCTCCAATCTGAAGATTCAGAAACATCCACTAGATGAGAAGGTTGTCAGACTGGAAGAGAAAGTAACTAAACTCGAGGAACAGTTAAAGGAAGAAGTCTATGTTCACAAAGTAACCAAATATGAGTGAGCGCAAGAGAAAAAGTCTACTGCCATGATGAGTACGGGATCAAGAGACTTAGGAAAGGTTCTTGCAGCTCAGAGATTATGTAATCGAGGACATCCTGGACTTGGATCAGAATGACAAGAAACAGCTGAAGAAACTAAGTTTGTTCCAGCTAATGTTCCAGTCACAGCTCCAGAGCCACCTACAACAGTTATTGCAATTCCAATAAAAATCAGAAGCAAAGATACTCGGGTATGCAACTATTGCAACAAATCAGGTCATATCCAGATGAAGTGTGTGGAACTTCAGAAAAGGTACCGAAGGAAGCCTGCTGCCTATGAAGAGATTGAGAAGGTTTCACAATTCCAGAGAACACCTACGATCCGATCTAAAGAACCACCTAAAGCTCGACCTGGAGACAGACCTCTAGTTACTAAAAAAAATACAGTTAAGTAGAAGACTAGACAATTTGGTCCTAAGAATTCACATCAGAATTTCTATCAGAATTCAAGGAACGATCTAAGCAACACCTAAGTTTGGGAGAAGACAAGAAAGATTTCTGCCCAACTTAAAGGAACGTGGCTATCAGCGAGGAGAGTGGACTATGTATCTACCGAAAAGCAACTAACTAAGGCCTTTAGACTTGCCTTGGGTCTTTGTGTTACAAACTAAGGTTCTACAGCTTGACCTTCAGATCCATCTGCAACCAGTTTCATATTCATTCAGTGGAATCTGAGGACCAGACAGAAGCTGTTGTACTTAAGTTAAGCGTCAGCCATAGTGCCAAAAATTTATTCCCTCGTCAGTCTTGTTGTCAAAAAGGGAAGAGAGTTAAGTTTATGAGTGTCAAAGTTCTATAGTTCTCTAGAACGAGTTATAGATTATTCTATAGTTCAGAGAAGCCTAGATAAAGGGGGAGCATGATATAGGAGCATGCGTCAGAACTTTGTAGAAAGAGCAGAAGAAAGAGATGTTTTGCCAAAAGATGCCAATGGGGAGATTGTTGCTCCATTGGATATCGTGTGGCATGATTTGGAGCAAAACTGAAGATGAAGATGTACGCAAAGCTGAAGATGATACTGAAGATGGAGTTATAGCTCAGCTCGTAAGACTGCAGAATCGCAGATTCCAGAATATCTAATGCGAAAGCAATTACGAATGATTTCCTAAAAGCAAGCAGAGTATCACGACTTACTAAAGCGTAAATTAGGAAGTCAAACCAGAAGAAGGAAATCAGATTTGGATCAAGGAATTAAAAAGTTTCTAAAAGACATGGAAATTAGGAAACTTTTTAAAAGACATGGAAATTAGGAAACTTTCTAAAGACGCGGACTTAGTAATTCGTCCAGCTTTCCAAAATCGAATAGGAATTCGAAGGAAGCCTTGATGCATATAAACAGAGGAGCAGATCAAGGACGACATCGATTTCTTAAGCTTAAGTCAAAATCTTTTACGCAAACACCTTAAATCCTAGTCCATACCTTTGAAGAAGGTTATGGGAAATCGATTCTAGTTGTGTGTACAACTAGACAACTGAAGGAGATCAGTTGTGTGCGAGATCGTTCCTAGTTGGGTGAGCAACTGATCAATCTGAAGGAGATCAATGCGAGGGAACGTGAAGCGTTGAGCTAGGAATAACTATACTACTGGAATTTGGTAGTATATGTAGAGTAATCTTAGTTGAGCGAATTGTAAAGGTTGCGAGTAAAGCATAAAAGATCTTTGTACACATTCTCGAAGTAAATGAGAGAACTCTACTGACCTAAGCTCTCCACACGTAGGCTGATTACCGAAGTGGGTTAACAAATATTGTGTTGCATATACGCTAGTTATACATTTGCTACAACACAATCTATAAATAGCCCTATAAGTGCACCTAAGAATTTATTCTGTGTCACAACAGAATAACACGATCTGATCAGATGAAAGATTGGTGTGATGCGGATTTCAGATGGAGACGTTGACGAAGAGAGGCACCGGAGAAATGAGTTGAAAGAGAGATGTGTGGAACAATTATGCAAGTACGTATATTATTAATTAAGAAAGGTTATAAATACTGGTTGACTTAAAAAATGCAGGAGCAATGCAGAGATCAGAGATGTCTGCGTTTTTACTTTCATAAAAGTGACCATTAAGGAAAAGATCAATACTTTTATTAGACGCTAATTCCTGATCACTAATCACTTAAAGTTCACTCAATCTTTCATTTTTACGAGCTTTAGTGAGGCTAGTAAACATACAGTGTTTGTGAGTATGTGGAAAATGTTAGAGCAGAGTTAAATTCTACAAAACATTTTTACCAACATGGGGTCTACGCTGCGGCTTTCATGTCAAAATAACAAGGGTCTGGACCATGGAGGGAAGGGTGTTGGTGTTTAAATAGTTACTGATGCAACTTCTTCGTAGCTCGGTTGGTAGATGCTCCGAGTAAATTGGCCTAGTAAGTTTCCATTGAGGTGGTGGGGTCTGAGAAATATTAGTACTTTTAATCAATATTGACGAATACCAAGAGAAAGAGAAAGAGAGTAGCATAGCATCCCGCAGGTCGGGATATAAAAACAAAAGAAAAAGAATCCTCTATCAGCTGGTATTGTTGATTAATGGTGCCATAAACTCCATGTTGGCCTTTGTATATATGCGCCTGGGAGTTTGACCCCTAATGGATGCTGAAATTATTGCTCTCCGGAATTACTTTATCAAGATGCCAACCGACTCTTCTTCATCCCATAAAGTTGTGTAGCTTCTCAGCATTCATATTACCAAATTGACCTACATTGTTATCAAAACAGTCGCAGTGGTTGTAAATAGCCTAGAAGCGCAGCATCTGAGATGTGGATAAGGGCCTTGAGTTTTTGTTTTCATGGTGAACTTAAATGAAGGGACTTTGACTTTTTATTTTCAGAAACTTTGTTAATTTTTATGATTTTTGAATGATTCTCTTTTATTTTTGAGTGACAGTGGTGATGCAAGTGTATTTTGGGGAGAAAAATGTTAAAAATGAATTTGTTAGGAGCATTTGTTGTTGCGATTATTGTGTAGCGTCGGAAAAAGTTTTTTGACGGTAAAATGTGCTTAGGCCCAAATTGGAAAAGAAAATGACCAGCTTGTTTTTCAAGACACATGCTTCGTTGTTTTGATCTTCGCCTTCTCAGCACAAACTGCGTGACTTTACTTTGGGTATTAGGGTTCCTGAATGTGCAGAACGAGATTTCGAGACGGGGAGATTCCGATTACCTCTGCCCATGGCCCTTTTCTAATATATGTACATATATTTGGCCACGGTGGATCGATTGATCCCACCCGAGCCGACCCCACCTGGCACCGCCCCTGGATAAAGCTGGCCGAATAGAGAAGGTTTGGCACCCACAGTAAATCAGAACATATGGGTAGAGACCTAGTTGCTGCAACAGGGGGACGAACAGGAAATTTTGCCAAATCAAGTCACAAAAAATACCATGTCATACGAAAGATATTCGGTACCAATATAGCTAAAAAGGGGATGCATGATTTTAATTATCAACTTAACTATTGTGCGAGGGAAATTGAAAGAAACTAAAAAAGATATACACAAAGTCTAACATTCATATTTTACACATTATTGAAGTTCTTCCTTTTTCTCTTATCCATGTTGGAACGAATGGTTTGACTTGCACTCCTAGTCATTTGGAAGTGATAGTCATCCTGATGCCGCATCCTGTTTCAGCCATCTCGGATTAAATTGGTGGGCTCACTCAATACGTACTTCGGTATTTCATATTTCGCACCTACAGCAAAAGAGAGCAGGACACAACTCACTTATTTGCTTGACCAAGTACTTCAGTAAAGACTAAACGCCAGTGATTGCCGTTAAAGGAAAATAAATGCGAAAATACCTCTTTCGTCATAGCAAACTGTTAAATCAGCACTTTGAATAATGACTCCAGCACTGTCCACTATTGCTTGTGCAAGGGTAATATCAGCTTCAGCAGCGGCTCGAAGGGCATCCCATATCTCTGATAACAAGTAAGTGAACAACAGTTGTTGTGTTATAAAAAAAGAATAAACAATGAGTACATTAAAAAAATGAATAGGGACTGCAATACTGAAACTCAGTTCCAAAAATAATTTTTTTTATCAGGCTACGATGCAATAATCTGACATGATTTTCATTATAGTTTACGAACATGTTAAATGTCACTAATTCATACAACTAACACCAACACAGGGCAGCTTCCTGTATACCAGCCAATGATACAAACCAGTAATTCTCACAGCCAATTTTTATGTCAACTGCTCACGCTGTATAACAGAGACTAAGCTGCCAACTTGAAATGCGAAACTCAATTCAAAACACAGATGGTCCACTGTGAAATAACAATGATGATTTCACATTCTTTTTTATCTCTATTTTCTGTGAACTTGAAGAAGCCTTTACTGTTCCCAGCCACAGGATCGGAGTAACCCAACAATGAAATACTTTTCAATGAAGGCGCTTCTAATAGATACCTTTGTCAACGTCACATGGAACAATGTCTTCCAAATAAAAAAACTATATGCACATATGATTCAGTTTGTAAATATAATAAGGTAAGATCAGTGATGTTGATCACGAAAGGATAGATATAAGTAATCGGACACCTTTTGTACCGCCATAGTGTGGAGCCGTATCCCAAAACTCATCACGAAGTTGCATAAGCTGCGTCTTTGTTATAGGCTGAGGGTGCTTCCAAGGTTTAGGCTTTCTGATGGTTTTTGCACTCCCTTAACAACAAAAAAAAAAGTTATGCATCACAAACCACGAACCTTGAAAACCAAAATAAAAACAAAAATAAATAAACATAGTACAACATTAAGCCTCGACTCATACTCTCATGAACCAAACTAAACATAGCCAATGTTGCACCTTAGATACGCGGAACTAGAGATTAAAAATAATACGCCAATCAAAGTATAGCCTATAAAAAGTAGCATAATAAGCAAACTATTCTTCCAGGCAAAACAATACTACAAAATTCAGTTCAACCCTAGTGAGTTATAAACCCTTGATTGCAAAATTGAAACACGAGACTGAGAGTAAAGAAGCAACGATACCATCGGCCTTTTCCCGCGACCCAGCACAACCCATTCTTTTTTTTTTCTCTTCCTTAAAAGCTAAGCAACCGAATCAAACTAGCAGCCCCAAGCTTCGAAAACGACAGTCTGTGAGTACAGAAATCGAAAGAAGAGGGAGAGAGAGAGAAAACTGATACGTAATTGATTCGATGAGGAATCGAAAAGCGCAAAAGCAGCAGTTGGCGAGAGAAGTGGTTGACGATTCAGTTG
>JAWWMW010002061.1:262996-273396 GCA_035048345.1 Echeveria elegans
TATTAATCTTCAGTTTCAAAATGTCTACTTTGGACCAAAATCTTGATTTGGAAATGCTAGCCGCCACTTGCTGACATCGGTTTCCCTTTTTAACAACAGGTAGGATTTGTCTAAAATCTCCACCAAAGACAACCACTTTACCTCCAAACGGAGATTCATTTTTCATTACGTCTTGTAACGTCTTATCTAAAGCTTCAAATGCATATTTGTTAGTCATAGGAGCTTCATCCCAAACAATTAATTTTACCCGTCTCATCAGTTCAGCCAGAACGCTCTGCAGGTCTATAAGACAGTAATTGTCAGCATCCGGACGCAAAGGAATTTTAAATCTCGAATGTGCAGTTCTACCTCCAGATAAACCAGTGGCTGCTATTCCAGAAGAAGCTACCGCAATAGCTATATTTCCGTGCACCCTTACGTTGGCCAGTAGAACTTTGTATAAAAAGGTTTTACCCGTGCCCCCGGGGCCATCAAGAAAAAACATACCACCGTCTTCATTATCGATTGTGGCCATGATCCTACTGAAAGCTATTAACTGATCTGGATTTAATTTTTCAACTGCAGTAATATCGTCAGTTTGTATATGCATCTGAAGTTCATCCAAAATTATTTTTGGAATTCCTTGGATATCATCCGTTGTATATGTCCTTGTAGGCAAATCATACTGACTAATATCTTTTCCATGCTGTTGCAAAAGTTTGTTGATGTCATCCAATAATTTATGTTCTGCGATTATATTTACTTCACAACCACTTGGTATGTAATCCTCCATCATAAATTTTTTGAACTGAAGCCATAGATCAAGAACACCCGTAGGATTGCAATACACTAAAATTGATACGAACAACATGCGTAATGCAGATGGCATTTGAACTCTGCTTGCCTCAGCCAAAGTTTGTTGAAAATAATCAGAGCGCTCGAGTATGCCCAACCTCTCAGCCGCTTGTTTATAAGATGAACATAATTCACCGGCAACAGTGCGTATCTCTTCGAAAGATCTCGGACCCTTTACGTGATTTAATAGGATTCTTAGGTAAAACTTTTCACCTTGATAAGGTGAAACCGTGTAGATTCTTCCAATTACTTTGCTATGCGCAACACGTCGAGTCCATTCGTTACGTCTGCCATTCCAAACAAAAAACTCCGGAAACTGACGATATAGATAACGGCCATTGTATTGGGGTTCTTGATTTTTGATGAAAAAATCTGTAAGCATGGTTTTTGTGTTGTTTTCATCCTGAAGAATATCAGTAACTCTATCGCCTTCTCTAAAACGCACTGTCTGACAATCAGGTAAGTGAATAGAGAGTCGATAGACAGATGGGTACATTCTGCTCATTTCAAAGTTGAAAATATGCCACATAACTTCAGGTGCCGAAATCCACCTTCCGTCCACAAACTGTTGTATTTCGTCATTACCTTCTCCATGTCGAACTTCAAGCATGATTCTATCCGGGCCTTTATACACGTACTTGTATAAGTACTTGACACATGAGATGCTGCTAGTAACTTCAACGTTTATGTGGCAGTCGTATTTGAGAAGTAGCCAAGAATTATATGGCACTACCCAACCGTTGTCAACAAATTTTTCAGAATTATTATCTAGTCGCACCGGCTGACCACACCTCCTTCGATAGACAGGATATGAGTCATGTCCTCTTGTGGTTGTGTTGAAGAATTTTTTGGGTAATTTTTTTTGCACGATCCATTTTTCATGCACGGATATCTCCTGTCATCACGATCATGTGGTCCATGTATCATATGTTTCAAAACCGCATCGTAGAGTAGAGGTTCATAAACTTTAGAAGGAATCTCTGCTCGAACAACGTTGTCATATTCATCTGGATTCTGTAATTTATCTGATTCTGCTAATATAATAAGCATATGAGCATGCACCAGTCCTCTTTTCTGATATTCCACGACATATGTATATGAAATGACTTTTCCCAAAACTCCTCTGTGAATGATATCATGTTTAAACTCTTCCAACTTTGCTTTAAAAATACGTGATAGAAGATCTGGTCTGTCTTGAGGCGATTGCCCTGGAAGTAGTTGTTCCTTTATTTCTTTCCAATTTTGATTACAGTTGATCGTTACCATCAAGTCTGGCATTCCATAATGATGTACTAAAGCCATGGAGTCTTGATACCTCTGATGTTGATCACGATTGCTTCCAGTGAAAGAAGACGACAACATATAAGATTTTCTGCCAACTTTGACTGATGATAATATATGAAAACTTTAGAATGTGTATATAGAGAGAGAGAAATCTAATGTAATGGATCACAACTTTATTAATACCTGCTTCATTATCCCCTACTAAAATTCAGACCACCGCGCAATAATAATAATTTTAAAAATTGTATTGAATTACCTGAAGCATGTAAGAGTAAAATTCACGACATGTAACTGAACCACCGGTCGTAGTCTGAGTGTTTACATCCCATCCGTAAGAGTCGTATGGTAAAAGAAGGACATACTGTAGTGGATCATAGTATCCGGCTATGTCAGGTACGGTGATGAGATTACCGCTCACAGTCTGAACGATTATGTCTCTTGAATTTAGATTTTCAATAGTATCTCCATCTACAATGATAGCCGCAACTTGTGAGGTAGTCGGAAGACTGTATTGGTGCATATTAGGTGCTTGCTGCTTAATAATTAGTTTGCAAGTCGGTAAATCCTGTCGTTTCCCAAGTTGGCGTAGTATTTGCACAAACAGATTATACCTCTGAAGTATACTCTGTATTTTCCTCACCAAATGTATGTAAAGTGAATCACTTTCGAGCATTCTACTCTGAACCTCATGATCTGTATCCAATATGTATGATTGAGCATATCTTGGTCTCGAGTCAGTTACAGGAAGCAAACTTCCAATTTTATGATAAATTACTCCATGTGCACGAAATGTGTATACACCTTCACCTCTTCCAGCTAAATTTTCATCGTAGTGGACTCCCATAGAAGTAAACGCGAAAGCATTATTGTACAAACGAATGTATTGCCTAAAATGTCTTCCTTCCTGTGTCATGTCGCTGAACATATCAAGTAATTCGGGCGGACTGGTGTAATGTGGTAAATGTATTTTTCCCTTTGCACAACAAATGTTTGACGACTCACGATGAAATATGAATGCCCCACAATAGTTGCACATCTTAGGATCCAGCAAAATGTGTTTAGCTTGCAATATTTTTTCACAATACGAACGCGCTGCATTGTGATATGGAGTTCGACCTCGTCTTTCAATGTACGCACTTGCATAAAAATCTAAGAGTTTTAAAATATTAATTGGAAAAAGTCAATAAAAAAATCAATTAAAATATAAATTAATTTTTAAAACTATTAAAGTAACATGAGTTTGCAATTTCAAATCCATTGTTAATCGCATAATGGTGTCATTTTCTGTTTAGGTAAACACATGTGTTGGTTCGATGTAATTTTTATAGAAAAACTAACACATGCATTGTAAATAAAGATATAACTTACCTATATTTGCGTTTGTGAACATTGTACTGTTTTCCCCTCGCTGAACACTTGAAAATTGAAATATGAGTAGTGTCTTGTTGATGGAAAGTTTCATCTGTTTGCAAATGGAGAGAAAACTTGTATTTAAAATAATAAACAATGGTTAACAAACGACAACTATACTTCATTATATAGAGATTTTTGAAATGGATTTTTTAAATAAGTAACATACTTATAGTTGCATTTGGTTCGGGTCTACTGCTTTCCCCGCGCTCAAAATTTGAAATATGAATGTTGTTTTGCTGCATCTGTTTGACGTAGACATAGAAATGTATTTTCAACGAATTTTTATAAGTATGATTCTACTACTAATATTTTTAAAAGTAATATGTGTTTTGTGTAATCATACCGTCAGTTAGAGAAAGTCTTTGTCTTTTTCGTTGTTCTCGTCGAGCATTTGTACGTTGTTCACGACGTTGTTGACTGAATTCTGGATTCAACATTTTACCAATTTGAATGCCTAAAAACATGTAAAATTTCAGAAAATTACTTTCAGTCAAAGATAATTGAAAATAAGTATTTATTTTCAAGCAAAGATAATTTGCAACAATAAGTATTTACTTTCAAGCAAAGATAATTTGCAACAAAATAATGCAGTAAAAAAGTTGAATGGTGAACAACTAAATCGTATCCAAACTACAAAAATCAAAGTTGAATACAAATACATAGAAAATGAAAACAAACCTACGGAATTTCTTGATCAACCATAGCACGTGATATCTGCTGAACCAAGTAACAAAAGGTTTGAGTTACCAGTAGTAAGATGGCGAAAAATTTACTGCGTTTCAAAATTTCCAGTAATTATACAGCATAGGCCCACACATGCATGTTAAAGTATCATGTAATTTAAGGAGTAAATGAAAATTAATTCGTAAAAGAAGGGGTTCTGTTAACGAAAAATGAAAACTAAGAACATGCCAAAACACAGTCCGCGGACAGAACATCTATACTCAGAAACCTGAACTGACCCCAAAATTAAGGTGCAATCTTTTCAGGTTCTTTCGAGAAAAAATTCAGGAGTTGCCTAAGGTTAAACACGAAATAATATCCTATCTACGTTGAGATACATTTGGAACTTCAATGCCCCATCCTTCCGTTTGACAGCAAAGAACAAACAAATGTACTCATCCATAATAATAAGAAAAAGATAGCTTCAAGAAATGTGTCGAATTCCAACACAGCTGTTGGCAGGTTGTGTTGGAGTTAGATTCAAAAAAGAATTTCCCCATCCAATACCACAGAGCCACAACACAATATATAGCATCTGTTCATACTTCGCCAATTATTGAAAAAAGAATATTGACTGAAACATTAGGTTTTTTCAATAGATCCAAAACACCAAAAGCATGAGGACTTTGACTCATTTGTACACAAAATCCAGTTCTGAATGAAGCAGTATTACAATCATAATACTTTTACCGCAGCGACACCCTTCTCACTTGAGCTCACTAGTATGTGATGATAAATATAATGCCAGAAGCAACGAACAGCAATCGCGACTGATGAGATATTCAAAGTATAAATACTATAATGATTGACAACGACAAGTGACAGGCAGCGGGATGCGCTTTTAAACCAGCCAAATCATACCTTTCTTTAAAGAAAGCAACTGATGCAAATTATAAACCAGTAAATCCAAGACAGACTTGTACAGGCCTACCATGATAAAACACTCTAGGTCCCACGCGAACGCTCTCCATCAGACTCCTCCGAGGAACTGTCGCTGTCAGAATCTATACATCATACCAAAAATTAAAGCATAAATGACTGACCTCAAAATACAGTACGTGACAAGGCAATATTGCCTTGCACGAATCCTATAATCTGAAAGAGAGAAGATGTGATGTACCACTAGACGAGGATCCTGAACTACTAGAACTGCTTGAACTACTTGACCCACTGGCATTAGCAGCTGGATCATTCTGATGAGGGGGCAATGATGAGGTTGCATTTCCATAGCCTAATGATGCCAAGCAATAAATTAGTGTCAAAGGTATAGTGATGCAAGCAATGGAAATGAATTCAAAATACAAATTCAAATATTACTTACCATCTATAGATTCTTTCGGCGGCAAAGGCTGAGGAGCTGTCATCTGCAATAACAGAGGATGTATTAAAGTAAGTACTTGCTCGACACAAGTTAGCTGTTACAATTAACATTGATATTTTACCAAAGACAGTTGTCCTTCTATAATTTACCTTTTCAGCAGCTTGTCTAGCCTCTGCTCGCATTTGGTTTGCAAGTTCAGCTTTCCTCCGGTTTTTGCTTAAACTTTTTTTGTAGTTGGTCACGAACCTATCCAGCTCCCACAAAGTCTCAGTATCAACACTATCAATGTCAACTTCAATCTCATCATCATTTTGGGAAAGAGCCGTGCTCCTCTTTTTAATGATCTGAATAACTCCATCCAGCTTCTCTGGCGGTAAACTCTGAAGGTTTGTGCTTAACTTCTGCTTCTCATCATAAGTCATATCCCTTTTATTAACATCCTTCGCCTTAGGTTTCTTAAGTGCTGGTGCTCTGAAGGATGGGGCAGGGGTAAGGGTTCTGGGTTTCGGATTAACGGGGTGTGGCATTGATTCGGATCTATTAAACGTCCTTGTTTCTAGAGGTGGAAATCCTGGTGACTGAAATGGATTATTCATCCTGGACGTGGGTGTTGGGTACCCCATGTCAGGTTCAACGGCCATCCTCAATTCTCTTAGATACTTTACCTCAATATCAGGCCATTTACCTTCAAATATTTTCAGTAATGTTTCGGCCATAATGTGGACATCATGTCCTTTGGGATTATACAGCATAGCATTATGGAATGTGAGTCTGACATCCTCAGCAAACTCCATTGGTGACTTATACCAATACTTTATTAACTTTGCCTTCACTGTGCCCAAGTCCATGGGATTTTTTATGATGAGAAAATAATCATGCAGTCCCAGACCCTTGACGTCAACAGGAGCGTTGAACACCCAACCATGTTTGTGCTTCATCAATTTCTCAAGGAGGGCACTACAACTCTTGTACACCTTACTGCCTATGCCAAAACCAAATTCACCCCCACTGCTTTTCTTTCCATTAGATTTTGACTTTTTATTACTTTCAGCTGGAGGGAACTTATCATTTGCAAGAAGGAACTCTGAATTCCTGTAAAACTGATTTGCCTTAGGCGTCCTCTTTTCTCTCTCAATACTGTCAACCATACCATGACCATTCTCTACCACTGAAACCCTAAGCTGGTTAAAAGGCCTAATATTAGGCTTGTAAGGTACATGTCCAAGTGATCTCGAACCAGAGTAAACTCGAGTAGCAAAGCCATTACTTCTCACACCATTAGGTAGCACAATGCTGTTAACAACAGGGTTAAAGAACTCACGGACCACCTCTTCCCTACCACTATTCATTCTCTTCACAGCCTTTCGAACACTGTAAAGCTCACTTTCAAATTTCCTCTTCAGCTCTCGTAGCTCTGGTTTTGCAGTAGATGCCAGATTTATCTTCACTTTACCGACACTACAAGAATCTGAAGGTCTCAGTGAACCATTTGTTACGGATGGGTCAACAAGGATAGGAGTTGTGCCGTCCATCCTAGCAGAACTAAATTCTTTACGCGAAATCAGCTCCCCCACAGTTTCAGGTTGGGTCTGCGTCAAATCAGGATTATCACCAGAAGCTGGAACAGAAACAAGTATCTCACTTTCAACTACCTTTGCTTCGACGATTTTGTTGTTTTGGCTACCATTGGCATTACAAATGGGGGTTTTTGTTGCGGGTGCCGGAGTTAAGTCACTGAGAACACCTTTGCTCTTCTCACCTTTAGGTCGCCTGCGATAAACTTTAGTCTCTACCCAACTATGCTTCTCTCCCACCCCAAGGTCACCACCGACCCTTCTTGACACCCCATTCACTTGATTCAATGAAGCCACTCGAATTTCACCATCCATGCTTCCTGGTTCCCCATTTACTTGATTTGCAGAAGCCAACTCAATGTTGCCTCCTGGTTCCCTATTCACTTTATCTGCAGATGCCAACTCAATGTCGTTTCCTGGTTCCCTATTTACTTGATTTGCAGATGCCAACCCAATGCTGCCTCCTGGTTCCCCATTCACTTGATTCGCAGATGCCAACCCAATGTCGCCTCCTGGTTCCCCATTCACTTGATTTGCAGCTGCCAACCCAATGTTGCCTCCTGGTTCCTCATTCATTTGATTCGCTGAAGCCAACCCAATTTCACTACTTCTGCCTCCTGGTTCTCCATTCACTTGAATCGGAGAAGCGACCCCAAATTTCTCACCCTCGCCTCCTGGTTGCCCATTCATTTGATTCGATGAAGTCACACCACTTTCACCACACGTGCCTCCTGGTTCAGCATTCAGTTGATTCACGGATGCCACACCACTTTCACCACTCAGGCCTCCTGGTTCCTCATTTACTTGATTCACAGATGCAATCCCAATTCCAATCTGGCCTTCTGGTTTCCCATTCACTTGAATCGCAGAAGGCACTCCAACTTCACCAACCCTGCCTCCTGGTTCTCCATTCACTTCATTTGCAGAAGCTATCTCAATTTTACCGCTCCTGCCTCCTGGTTCATTCATGCTATCCGCAGAAGCCACCCCAATTTCACCACCCACGCCTGCCGGTTCCCCACTCACTTGACTCGCAAAAACCACTTCAACTTCACTGCCCACAGGTTCTGTTTCCGCAGTCATCTGGTTCACAGAAACCACTTTAATGTCAGCGCCCGAGGCTCCTGCTTCTTCCATCTCATGATTCACAGAAGTCACCCTAATTTCACCATCCGAGGCTCCTGCCTCCCCTTTCACATGATTCACAAAAGCCTCCGTAATTTCAGCACCGAGACCTTCTGGTTCCTGAGTGATCTGATCCACAGAAGCCACACCAATTTCACCACCAGCTCCTTCTGGTTCTCTGGTGATTTGATTAGCAAGCGGTACAAAAATTTCACCATCCAAACCTCCTACCTGAGTTACTTGAACTGCTCCAATATCACCGCCAACACCTCCTGCTTTTTCAATTACTTGATCCGAATGACCCACTTCAATTAAACCACCGACCCTTCCTGCTTCCCCAGTCACTTGATTTGCAGAAGACACTCCAATTAGACCACCAACCCCTTCTGTTTCCTCGGCCACTTGATTCGAGGAAGCCACCACAATTTCACAGCGAGCAGCAACCTCCCCTGGTTCCCCAGTCACTTGATTGGAAGAAGCCACATCAAATTCACGACCAACGCTTCCTGCTTCCTCACTCACTTGAGCCCCGGAAGCCATACATCAACCTCACAAAACCCTAATTTCCCAAATTCCTCTCCAATTCCAATCGCTCAAAATTCAACAACAGAACAGCCCCACCGAAACCGAGCGCTGCAAGATCTACAACCGCAGCGTTGCGAAAAGGAAATCACAAAACCCTAATTCCGTGCAAAGGGATGATTGCGTCTGAAATTGAGGCGAACGCGAGAGGAATACAAGAAAACAGAGAACTTTAAGCGGAGAAACGATGAAAGGGAAGGGAAGGGAAGTGAGCGGTTGAAGTGGTGTGGATATCGAGACGCTACGCTAGGGTTTCGAATTGGACACAACATACCACCAAATGGCAAATACCATACCTTCTTCTTTGCTTTCGTGATCGAATCTTGTCTCTCTCTCTCTCTTCTATCTCTCTTCCTCTGCGCTTGCTTTGCTTCGGGTCGAAATGGATATCGGACTTGGACTTTTATAAGGCCGCGTTTGGTTGGAGCGAATTGGGCCGGTTTTTCGTTGGGTCAACCCATTTTGGGGATTCAGCGCACCGGATATAATAAAGGAAATAATGTCATTTAAATCCAACTTCTCAGTTTTGTCCATTTAAATCTTCAACCCAATTTTGCCCATTTAAATCCTCAACTTCTTAGTTGACTTTCAAAAAAAATCTTAAGTTTATGTTGACTTTGCCATTATAGGCATCAATTGAGCATCTAGGATTTAGGGTTTAGGCCTATAATGGCAAAGTCCACATAAACTTAAGATTTTTTTGAAAGTCAACTAAGAAGTTGAGAATTTAAATGGACAAAACTGAGTTGAGGATTTAAATGGTCAAAACCGAAAAGTTGAGGATTTAAATGTCAGTTTTCCAAATATTAATTATATAAACGAAACTGATCATAAATGTGTTGAATGAAACATCACATTTTTCAGTATAACAAGGGTTAATTGCGCAAAACCACCTGTATAATATAATGATTAGCACAAACCCATCAATATAAAAACTTTTTCACTTAGCCACATACAGTATTAAACTTCAACTTAACAAATGACCACCTTTGTTAATATGAAATTTTTTTACAAAATTTTAAAAATGCAAAGAAATATTTAAAAAACTCAAAAGACTATACCATATAATAAATAAATTTATTTAAAATTAAAGTTATTTAAAACTTAGTAAACCAAAAATTTTATTTTATTATAAAAGCAAAACGTTTATAAAATTTGTTATTTTCTAAAATTGAAACTTCTACAAAAAAAAATACAAATTCAAAAATGAAACAAAACAAAATAATGTTATACTACATTATGTACATTTGTTTTATATTTTTCTTAAGATTTTTTTATAATCTTTCCTAAGGCACATATGAAATGAACAACCCGAGTCTAAAATCCAGTCATCATTATACTCCTAATAGTAACAGTCAAGACCTCAGGCTGCTGGTGCAGGAACTGCTGTTACAGACACTAAGCTGTGTCAAATGGAGTCGAGAATAAGCAAATCACAAATCATATATCTCGACGACATCAAATCATGCCAAGACCATACATATATTTGACGTTGAACAAGAACTCAAATTAGGCGATCAAATCTGTCACAGAGAGGTGACGCA
>JAWWMW010002062.1:0-19906 GCA_035048345.1 Echeveria elegans
GGAAATGTAAAAAATAGGCAAATTGAGATCAAATTTTCCTTACAACTTTCTCATGAAAAATCATTTTTCTTTAAAATTTTCTTTCCTCACTTTTTTTCCCGCAATCAAACGGGGCCTTAAATTCTATTGCGGAAAAACTGAGGGAAAAAAATTTTAAGGTTGAATTCGACACCCATAAAATTCTAAGGCCCCGTTTGGTTGCGGAGAAAAAGGTGAAGAAAGAAAATTTAAAAAAAAATTGAGTGAAAATGAAATGTGTGTTTGGTTGTAAGGGAAAAAAAGAAAAAAAATAGGTAAAATGAAATCGAATTTTCCTTATAACTTTCTTAAGAGAAAATCATTTTTTTTAAAATTTTCTTTTCCTCACTTTTTTCCTGCAACCAAACGAAGCCAATAGAATTGTATAATGATGAAATTTTATGTGTTAACAGTAAAATTAGTCGAACATATTCTACTAGCCTTGGAGCATTACGATGGTCGAATTTTTATTCTTCTTACAGACACCGAAACTTATTGAATCATTTTTTATTTGACTGACTTACTGCACTTCTGACTTCTCCATTTAAAATCATATCGATAGTCCTCAACTTTTTTAACAAATGTTCACCAAGTCCCGTTTGAAGGGGAAAGAAAAATTTTGAATAAAAATAAAATATGTATTTAATTATAAAAAATATAAAAAATAGGTAAAATGAAGTGAAATTTTTCTCACAATTTTTTCATAAAAAATCAATTTTTTAAAATTTTTTCCCGCAACAAAACAGACCCAAAAGAATTTAAAAAAAAACATTGTTAAGGTTTGTAAAACGTGATAAAAGACAAAACTTGCAAACTAGGTCAGAAATGTGACAATGTCGAAAATACCCTCTCCCCCTCCTGCGATTTTCCCTCCAACGAAATCGAAGGTCTGTGGACTGACGTAGACGATGAAAACATGGCGAGAGTTAATCGGAGGACTTGACCTTCTTCCGCTTTCTCCGACGACTTTCCTTGACCCAAGCCTCGCCTTTCATCTACGAACCTAATGCCAAATTCCTCCAGAAATCATAAACGAATCGTAATCGTCCGCTTCTCGCTTTTTCGTCACACTATTCCTTCTCTTTTTTCAATCTCTCTCACGCTCTCCTTTTCATTTTTCCTTCGATCGCACACATTCTAGGAATCCTGATTGTGTTAATTTTGTTTCCGATTCGTTCTAGGTATGCTTTGTTGACATCTTTTGATTTGAAATCTGAGGATTTTTGTGGAAGAAGGTTTGCAGATAGCTCCGATTCGATTTTGATCTATTGATCCACGAGTTTGATTTGAAAATGTGGATTTTGTAGGTGTTGAGTTGACCAGTATTGGCAATCTGAGGGAGATGTGATCTGGATCAGGCGATGGTTAATAATAACACAGATGCGCCTCAGGCTAAGGTGTGGTGTTTAGTTTGCTTGAATTTGTTTTGTTGTTCAGGTTGGTTTAGTTTAGATTTCGAGCTGGTTGGATGTTGCATGCTGAAATGTTGACATTGTGTTACAGGGAGATAGTAATGCTACCCAACCTCCTCCAGCTCCACCACCATCAGGGCTGCAGGAGAATGCACTGTCTCGTACCGGCAATAAGGTATTCATTGATATTCTTGCACCTGTTTTTTCCTGTTTCTGAGAGAGTTCTGGGATAAATTCTTCATAAATTTCATAGCCGAAGACTTAACTGTCCTTCCACTGACAACTGAGACACCTGGCGCTGATGCCTGATGGTGTGTTGGCATCTATAATAAATACGACAGTATTTATCTTGGAATATTTTTTTTATTGATTTTTATCGATTATACCTTGATTGACTTGAATGCATGCATTTAGCCATTTTTCGTTGTATCTCAACGGAGAGTGTTAGTTGATCGCAACATACACTTGTATATCTATTTCCAGGTATTTAAGAGTGGCCCGCTGTATATTTCTTCTAAAGGTGCGTTTCAAGTCATTTTTGAATTCTCTGTTTTTTATTGTTCCATTCTTTGGCGCTATCATTGCTGGATTTCATACATGAATCATTGCTCTCTGTAAGCTGTATCTGTATGTGTATGTAATGGCATGCAAAAGACGAGCAAACAAGCTCTTATTGAAAAAGTGATGGTTCAGAAATTTATGTTGCTTCAACGGTCTTTTGTAGGCATTGGATGGACATCATGGAAGAAAAGATGGTTTATCCTTACACGCACATCGTTAGTCTTCTTTAGAAGTGATCCTGTGAGTGCGATATCCATTTTGCTTTGTCTGTTATAAATCTGCTATGTATCCATAATCTTTCAGTGTAAAATATCAAGGAGAATGCGCTAGCAGATTGTCTTTCGTTAATTGTTGCAAAAGCAGAGTTTCTGAGTTTGAATTTGGAATTTCATTTTCAATATCGATTGCTTCCCATCAATT
This sequence comes from Echeveria elegans, assembly GCA_035048345.1. Lineage (NCBI taxonomy): Eukaryota > Viridiplantae > Streptophyta > Magnoliopsida > Saxifragales > Crassulaceae > Echeveria > Echeveria elegans. The sequence goes on from JAWWMW010002062.1 coordinate 2,412, forward strand.
GGCATTGTTCTATTGGTTTGAAAGGCTTATGTTTTGTTATTTGGTTTCCAGAGTGTAACTCCTCAAAGGGGCGGTGAGGTTAATTTAACCCTTGGGGGTATAGACTTGAACAATTCAGGCAGGTTGGCTTGCTATTCTAATCAAATATCACATATTGTTCTACTTTTTGAGCGAAGATACTCTTGTAACCAGCTGATCTCCCATTCTCTCCTTTGTACATTACTTAGTGTGATTGTTAAAGCTGATAAGAAGCTTTTGGCTGTCCAATTTCCTGATGGTCGTGATGGACGGACCTTCACACTTAAGGTATTAGTATCCCCATGTTTTGAAAAAATTGAGTTTGTGCTGTGTGAATTTCCTGTCATGCAGGTTACTCAGCTTGAATTAAAATTTGCAGTCAACTATCTAGAGAGTTTAGTGAGAATAATTATTTCCCAGTATTTCGTATTGTTTATCTTTTGCAGGCTGAAACCCTTGAAGAGCTGCGCGAATGGGAGGAGGCACTTGAGAATGCCTTGGCTCAGGCACCGAGTGCTACTCTTGCCGTGGGCCAAAATGGCGTCCTCAATAAGGATCATTCTGACGCTGCAACTCCTGCTCTTGCATCCGATTCTCCAGAAAAGCGTATGTGTGGCGCCTCTTTTTTTGTTTCTTAGCTTTTGTGTATTTTCGGTAAGGGAGCTTTCTTAGTGAAAGACACTTTGATCAACGTCTCTTTTTGTGTACGGATTTTCATACTTCTTAGGAAACCATTGGTATGTGACTAGCCTTTTCAGTATTATTTTTATGTGTGGTTGATCAGTAATTTTGTGTGGCTATCCTTTTCCAAAGAAACTTAATGGTCTTCACCTCCAAATTTTTTTAAATACTAGGTTTGGTAAAACAATTCTTGCATTTCTAGTGCTATAATGGAATTGTACATTCTTTAGTATTTTTAGTATAGGTTTTCTATGTTGGCTTCTCATGTTAGCTGATAAATATTAGTATTCTATCTATGCTAGTTCTTAAGTTTCAAACATTTCCATTTTAGCCTTGCTGGCAGTCAAGTTCTGGCATGTTGTGGGTGCTATTGGTTTGCTGCAGTCTTCTTTTCCCGAGCTTCTTTCTGAAATGAGACGAACAAGATTCTCCAGAACCTTGTTAGTTTAACTATGATCAACTTTATTAAAAATGCACATCTCCAGAGTCCAGATGCTGAGCAATATTGTTGCTACAGTTTGTCCAGATTTATTAGATGTATTCATCTCCACGGCCTCACATATTTGCACCAGTTTTTTTATTAGAATATTTACTTCTCCAAACATGCAACGGCAAAGGTGTTTGAAAAGTACTGTTGATAGATGTGCTTGATTGTTCGTACCAATGTAGAACTGAATCCACATTAATTAACAGCCAAGGAAAAAGAGTCTCTTACTAAGTCCACAATCATTGGAAGACCTGTCCTACTTGCCTTGGAAGAAGTGGATGGATCACCATCATTTTTGGAGAAGGCTCTACGGTTTATAGAAGAGCATGGTGAGATAATTTTTCAAATATACATAGAGACCTGTCTACAACCACTATAGCAGGCTTCACTAATAATATTCACTATGGGCGTTTGCTTATCTTTCAGACGCAGCGTTATGATTTGTCATGGATATGCAGCTGAAACTGAATTCACTTTATTAATTCTCTAAAAAGTATTTACTTTTACTTGCTATGAAGTAATATGCTCCAGAAAACTTCTTTATGTTTTAATAGGCAGGAAGCCATTACAGATTTCTAGCCAAAACTATACTTAAACTAAATATTTCTGCCACTCCTTAACAGGGGTCAAAGTGGAAGGAATCTTGAGACAAGCCGCTTCCGTGGATGATGTTGAGAACCGTTTTCGGGAGTACGAACAGGGTAATTTATTTGTTAGTCTGATAATTATTTCTGGTATCATAATACACAAATGTAGTTTTCTGTGATGATTTATGTTAGAAATTTTCATTCCTATTATACATGCATACATGACGGTCAATTTTTCCTTTGGATTTGTTATTTAAATTGGCTTAAAACTTGAAGTTGTATCAGTACTGCTCTTGCTTATTTGGTCACTCAGTTGCCAACAATGTAAAGGAGTGTTCCTTCTTTTGTTTAATTTCTTTTCATGATACAGGAAAATGTGATTTTTCTCCAGATGAGGATGCACATGTTATTGCTGACTGTATCAAGGTACTGGGTGCATTTATATCTAAATAAACCTTTGTTAAATGTTGTATCAGAAAAAAGAAAAAAACTTTAGTTAAATGTAATAAATTAACATTTTATGATTGATATTATTTTCATGCTATCACTTAGTTTGTTCTACGGGAGTTGCCATCTTCTCCAGTCCCTGCATCCTGCTGCAATGCATTAGTGGAAGCACGCAGTATGTCTTTGAAATCTTACGTGTAATTCAAATTCTTCTTTTCTCTTGCTTCAGAAGAACTGACTAAGGATTTGGAAAACCCTTTGTGCACAGGAGCTGATCGTGGAAATAGAGTAAATGCCATGTGTATAGCCATTTTTGAGACATTTCCAGAGCCCAATCGTCGTCTATTACAGAGGTGTAAATAAAAGTATTGCATTTTTTACTTTCCATCTACAAATGCGGTTTAACATAGTATACCATCTTTGTCGATCAAATTTTACGTTTTGTGAATTCATATCTCAGTCGACATATCATATTCAAAATGGATGTTCTTATAAATTGTGATCACTGGGCGGCTGGCCAAGATACAATCATATATTTAGCTTTAAGATTTGTATTCGTGCATTAATGGTTCTAGGCTTCTAGCGGTGACCTACGATATTAGGAAAGGAATTTTGTGCTTCAATTTTCATGAGCTTCTTCTTTGTATCCAGAATCCTCAATATGATGGAAAAGGTGGCATCCCACAAAGCTGAAAATAGGATGAGCGTTTCAGCTGTGGCTGCATGCATGGCTCCTTTGTTGCTTAGGCCTCTTCTGGCTGGCGATTGTGAGCTTGAGAGTGATTTTGATGTGGGTGGTGATGGCTCAATGCAACTTCTGCAGGCTGCAGCTGCTGCAAACCATGCTCAAGCTATTGTTATAACATTGATGGAGGAGTATGATAACATTTTTGGGGTAAGTTTGCGTACTACCAGAGCTGTCGTGTTGCAATATATGAATCAACGAATCACAAACCACCAATAATTCAGCCGGCCTATATGTATTTTGGATAGATAGAGAGAACTGATCCTGCCCCATTGTTATATTATGTGTGCGTGTATTTGTTATTATTACTGGGATTTATTTTATTTATCTTTAGATCTTTTGATGTTATATGTTTTTGCAGGAAGGTTACTTATCCCCTGGATTATATTCAGACTCCGAAGCAAGTGGGACTGGAAGCGAAGAGATCAGTGATGAAGAAGGGAGTTATGAGGATGAAGAAGAAGAAGAACAAGATCATAGTGGATCAAATGTTTCTAATGTAACAGGTGAAGAAGATGACAAAAATGAACATTTATCAGAAGCAAGCTGCAGCGGGAGTGAAAGCTCCCATGATCAAATGTCTGGTGACAAGGTCAGTATCTGCACCACAAGTTCAACACTTCTTTATTTTATTTTATTTTGCATTTCTGAGATTTAGGTGATGCTTGGGTTTGTAATTTGTATCCTCTTTTTCCATTTTCTAGTGGTGAGATATATTCTGCTTATACATGCAGATGTTAGAAGTTCGTAATTTGGATTCCACGTCCCTGAAGTTGGTTGATGAACTGAAAGATAATAAGGAATCAATGTTTCCCCAGCAAGTTGACCGAGAAAGAACTGATCTTTCTCTGGATCCAACAAAAAGAATAAACAATCCGCAAATTCCAACAACAGCTTCATCAAATCACACGGGAATGTCTGTCAGCAACGCCACAGCTGTCAGTATGATGAAATCTACTACTCTCTCAGTGAAGCCTGCCGGACAAACAAATTCTCGTTCTGGTTGGGGTCGCACATCTGTGAGTATTTTATGCCTTCGAATTTCCAGATTTCAGTGCGACCATCACCTTACATTGCAGTGTTCTCCAGGCGCAAAAGAATCTGTCAATGGAATTTATTGATTTTGGACTAGAAGAAGAGTAAGTGTAAAGTCATCGTCCTAAATGTATCTTGTTTGTTTCCTCCAGTACACTTCATAGATTCCATAACTATGATGATTTCCGATACCTTAGACATGCATATTTACCCAAGTCCGTATTTACATTTCTAGTTGATGGCGCTGTGAGATTGGTAATGCATTAATCAAATTTACCTGATTCGAACCACATCACATGTACCATACATATTATAGTCATAATAACATTGGTATCAACTAATGCATTATTTTAATTTACATTAACTCAGTGAAGAAGTACAAAGACTTGAAGCTGCAAAAATGGAACTACAAAATAGAATTGCAGATGAGGTGGGAACTATGTGCTGATCATTCTTATATCTCTTATTCTCTAGGGATAATATCAAGATAATCTGTCATCTCAGTCTGTGGTTGTATCTTTGTAGGCAGAGAAAAATGCAACGCTGCAATCAAGTTTGGAGAAAAGGAAACAGGCCTTGCAGTCACGTCGTCTAGCACTAGAACAGGAGGTATGGTCAACTCTTGAGTTAAGAATCTTCTCTTATGCAAACTTGATACAAGATACTTTACTTATAATGGTAATCCTCTATGAGCCAAAAGAATCTGTAGGGTGTTTTGAGCGTATTCATGCTCCACGTATGCCTTTAGTCATTTAGCGCGATATATTTTCCATGTATGCCGCCTGCCCTGAAACTTCACATCCTCATAACAGATTAGATGATAGACTAAAGGATATCAGAATTCACTGTATCTGATGCTTCTTAGCGGGTATGTTGTGACCACATGTATTATTGTTGTCTAGGTTGTCAGACTACAAGAGCAATTGCAGAAGGAATGTGAATTGAGGGCATCTCTTGAAGCTATTCTTGAATCGCGAGGAGCGCTACCTGCATCAGCCGCAGTAGATGACAAGGTGATTCACTTTAATATCATTTATGCAAGGTTGTGATATCATTAATTGTTTTCTGATCATGTACTGCAGACAAAAGCTGATCTTGAGGATATAGCGAAATCCGGAGCAGCAATTGTCAATCTGGAGCAGAGGGTTGACGATCTCGGAAACCAATTAAGTGAACAAAAGGATCTTGTACAACAGTCTTTAACTCATCAAGGGAAATCGTAAGCATCTGCATCTTTTTTCTATCAATTGGCCCTCATACCTTTCTACATTGTCTCTTATGCTCACATTTCAAATCAGTGTTTATTTCTATTTATCTGGCTTTTTTTTTTTTCTGTGAGAAGAAAGGATAAGCATAATGGGATTTTTGATAGGTCGTCGCGAAGTAAGGTATATGTTTCCCAGTCCCACAACACTTGATATTTCTGATGGGCCATACAAAGCTCTCATTTGTTTGCCTCTGACTCTAAGGCTGAATCTATGAGTTCAGCTCCGAAACAAAATATATTCTTTTAAAACTTGCTCCGGACATGTTATAGCCGTAGAAGAAAACGCTTAATAGGGAAGATAGATAAACACGGAACTCTTGATTTTGCTAACTAAGTGAACCAAGTAGAGTCAGGTGAAGTTTGAAGGTTTTTTAAGTTGTAACTAACTGAACATGCCATTCTAATTTGTATAGGGTCATCGCGATGATTCGGATGCAGTCAAGTCTGTGAATGAAAGAAACGAGTCATCATTTTCCCAAAACCAGGTACAATCCTGCACGCTGATCTTTTTCGTGGATGTGAAATACGAGTGCTTGATTTTATTATGAGATACCTTTTTGAAATGTTTGTCTATTTAGAATCAGATAGAATTTCAGAGGAATATCTTCCTCCTAAACCTCTTGAACGCACTGTTAAAACAGACTAAACATGTGAGCTATTCTTTCTTTTGCTCAGGGCTCTAACAACACATCGTCCGCACTATCAAAGCTGACAAATAGACTTAACTTCCTCAAAGAAAGGCGAACTCAGATAGCCAATGAGCTACACAATTTCGACAAATCTAGATCATCTAACCGTTCTGTTCACAACCAAGACATTCAGGAGCCTGATATCATTTCTAAAGCATCGGCAAGCAGCCAACAACTGCCAAATCCAGAATCAGTAACTGAGAAACAAGAGAGGTCCAATTCAAAGAAAGAAAAACATAAGAAACCAGATGGACGAGGATCCTCATCATCATCTAATGATAGAGGTAAAAAATCTGACGGCCCGACAGTACACAACGTGGACAAGACTGAACCCGGCGAGGTTTCAGGCAAACAAGCTGACAAGGTTAAGAGCCAGAGCACAAGTCATTTAGATCCTTGAATGCCGAAAGATCTGAGCTTCTAGATGCATGTCAATAGTTACAGCGTGATCAATATGCGAAATCCTCAACAAGGGCAAGTATTTCCATGTCAAGTTAACAATCATCGATAGTTTATTGCACACATGCTACTCGTTAGTACTACTAGAGCTAAGAAGCTATGGACACAGAGTTTGTGTACCCAAACCCTAGCTAGACAAGTTTAAGCTTCGCCGTGAGCTGAAGTTAGAGACACCACCTCCGACGAGCAACCCTCCCTCGGCTTGGTTCGACATTACAAATCTACCCCTTTTATTACTCCCTGTTCCAACCAAATGACCGGAAAGCCTATTCTCGGCCACGGCCAACAGTCCTCTCCTCAGCCTTCCGATCTCTGACTCCCCCATCCCCAACTTCAACGTCATTACCAGTTTAGTCCTGCCACCAACAGTCACCATTTCTGTTCGACATATCTTCCCTTGAACCGACTGCAACAGTTGGATCAGATCCCGGTTCAATTCCGGCCTGTCCTCGCAACATACCGTGGCTTTCACGACTATGCTTTTCTCATCATCTTCATACTGTTTTTCATTTTCACATGGACTCACGCTGACAGAGTCCGACTCAGTCGGTAGCTGCGTCTTCATCTTCACTCCTACCTCTCCGAACTTCCGCTGCAGCTCCTTAACATGCTGCACCGTCTCCATCAGCAGCGTCGCCTTATCCGTCTAACATTCAACATTCAATTCAGAAACACCAAAAAAGAAATGCAAATCAAACAATCAGAAATGAAAGAAACCAACCTCCTCACCTTAACTTTACTCGGTAAGATGCTGCGAAGGGTGGTAAGATGGTCATTGATCCTCTTTCGACGTCTACTCTCCGCTTCCGAATGACTCTTCTTCTCCGCTTTTGGCTTAGTCATCGTCCCAAACCTCGCGGCCATCATGGCTGTTGTCATTGTCATGGGATGAAGTTGCTGTTTTGGTGCCATGAACGAGCTGAATCCATTCTGGCAAACAAATCTATCCATGCTGTTTTTCTGCTGGCTCCAACTGTCTCGTCCAACTTCTCTGCAACGGTAACAAGAAGAATAAAAATTCATTAACAGAAAATATATTCATACGATACATTTGGTGGAATTAAAGGAAGAAGATATCAAGTGTTAAATTGGAGCATGTCTGTAGATCATTTACTGACTGATTAGCCGAATCCGAGGTTTTAATGAGCAAATACCATGTAAAGCAGAAGTGAAACAGAGAGATGGAGATGAGAAAAATGGAGATGAATTAATTAAAAAGAAGAAGGGAGAGAAAGAGATGCAGAGCGGAGGTATGGAAAACAGAGGAAGGAATATTTGCAGAGGAGCAGAGGCAGAGGCAGAGCCAGGCTTTTTTGTCCCCAGACAACATTGTGTTTATGTTCTGTTTTACTACGTAAATTGAAATTCTTTATTACCAGAAAAGTGATCATGTTTTTGTTGTTTAAGGTTTCGATGTTATATCGGATTGATTGATGATTAATTGTGTTTAAGTAAATATTTAATTAATCTATTGACCAATGAGAACGTGATAAGTGGATATGAGGTTCCAGTGGCTCACTGGACCTGGACTGGCAAGATGACGGCGGGTAGTTTGACTGATAAAAAAAACAAGCAATGCCCGGTTGGGGAAAGGCTGGTGCATTGATGAAGATAGTGAGGACCACAATAGGCAGTTGATTTTGGACTGTTTTATGTTCTTTTGTTGCAGGAGGTCGAAGCTCGAAGGTGACGGTTCTTTATGCTCCCAGCGTTTTCTGCTACTTTGCAGATCAGGGGACGATATTAATGAGTTGGAGACTGAGTAGATGTAGAGTAGAGTGGTCCTGCAAATTAGCATCGAAATTTGAAAGGAAGAGAAGATGACATGATTGGAGTTGGAGGTGAGGAGAGGAGAGTGAGAAGGGCTAGGCTGGCTATGGTTTTTGTGTGTGTGAATTGAACTGAGATATTGAATGAACAAAACAGGAGAGACATTGGATGCATGTGTATGGACTGAATCTGAATCAAAATGTGTGCTGAAATGAAACAAGAATGCAGATGACAACATAACATTACATAACGTAGTTGAGTAAACAAGGATGGCTATGGAGGGGCCTTAGGAGTGAGTAATGGAACAGTGGGAGTGATTGATTGTAACACAACATAACATACGATGAAGTGACTAGTGATGTTTTATGTGTATTGGCTTTGCTTTCTTGCTTGCTACTAGTATTACTACCTAACAAATTATGTCTCATTTTTAGTACTTGTAGACTAGTCACTTTGGGATGGAAATTTGGAAAGCATATGAGCCTCACCAAGCCACCATGGCCTTGGATATATCATGATCCATTACCATTATTCTTCACCAATTGGATTAACTATAAAACTGATGTCCTATTGTTTAAGGGTAGTCAATCAAGTGGCTTGCCTTTTGGTTGTTCTGAGAATTGAGATGTTGTAATTCTCAACCGATTAATTGCACCCCTAATTTTAGTAACTGAAATTGACAGATCAATTATTGTTTATGATTCAGTAGTTATACACTTGTGTCAACACAACTAGACAAACAGTTAATGTAACAGGAAACTGAAACGACACAGCGATTGATAACCCGATTCGGCTCCTTTAAGGCTTAGTCCGCTCCTCAAAACCGGTCAAACAATTCATTAATATGAAAATTCTTACACAACAATTACAATGCGTAATGTTTGAGTTAAGAATTATTCTAGTGAAAAAAATCTAAGAATTATTCTCACTCATTCTGAACTATTCTGCACTTGTGTTCTCCGTCTCTGTCAACACAGCACAGTGTCTGTGTAGCCTGTAAAAGTTGGACAGCGTTCTTCTGAGTATCACATACACGTGAATGATAAAATACCGCAATAAAGCTCTAGTCGTCGTCGAGGGTTTGTGTTTAGGCTTTTGACTGATTTTGACTCCCGATGAAAATGAAATTCTCTTCATATATATACTGATCGGTTGCTTAACTCCGAAGCAACAGATTCACCTTCCAAAACTGAATATTGAATTTCCATATTGATAATGATACTTGCCAAACGAATATTCGACAATATACATAATTGATATAATCTGATTAAATTGATTTGAATAATATATTTAAATCAGATATGCTCCACCCGCCACTTAATATTTAATCTTTATCAAGTTGCTATAGATAAAGATATATACGGTCCAGTTGGCAATGACGTGGAGTTTGAGGAGAGGCGTCTCAGGCGCGGTAGGACTCATATATGAGTCTGGATTGTTCACCCAATGTGTCAAACATACATTTAACGACCGAGACAAAAAAGTTGTCATTTATAAAAACCGGACTTTGTGGTGCTCTCAGTAACCTTAACATCCCTATTAATTGTTTGTACTTAGGCATCGAGGAGAATAAATTTACGGTATATGAAACTGATTGGGCTAATGAAAACAAGAGAGTATCATGTCACTCAATGATATATACAAGCCTCTTTTTGTATGGAATGATGGTCAGTCATGGCCAAACAAAACTGTCAATGGAAATATTACCAGAGCAAGTAGAAGTTTTGGCTTGATGAATACAATCGCATAGATTCTGAATGCTAGTTAGTTAGCACTTTTATAGATCCCGAATCCGTAAAAGAAGTGCAGATATATTGTTGTCATGTACGATTTAGTCTTTGGTTAGTATTTAGGCAGATGTGGCTTTACTTGACCTTCAAGCTTCAACATTTGAGGAATATAGTATTGTAGGTTACGATTTGACGGTTAGTTCTTTGACTACAACTTTCAGTTGTTTGAATTGACTCTTGTGTTTTGAATGAGCCATTTCAATTCATAATTCATGTTTTCTTTTTTTCTCTTTTTTGCATTTTGGTACTTCTGGATGTTTTAGGGTTTGATGAATCTTTCGACGAACTCGTCTTTCCAAAGAATGATTCAGACACGTTACAATTTGTAAAAGGGATATTGATCTATTAGAACCGGAGGTCTTTATAAATGATACTATCATTCATGACTTCTATATCAAGTAAGCTTATCACTCATTTCAACTTCTTGGTTGTGATCCGATTGTTGTGTCATAATGTCATGTATTGATGTTATTGTTAACTGTGACTAATATGGCTGTTTTTGTGTAGATATCTGAAAGACAGGCTTGAACCTAAAAAAGCGCATAAATTTCACTTTTTCAATAGCTTCTTTTTTCTTCCGAAAGTTGGCTGATTTAGAGAGAAGTCAATATGATGCCTTAGAAGGCAGGACGTCATTCACGCGTATTCGTAAATGGACAAGGAAGGTTACGTTGAGTATGCAATTAGAGCAAATGAAACATAATGAACAGAAACTAAATCAAAAAACGTTAGATTTTATTTAAATATACATAGAGCCTATATCGAAAGAATATTACACGCGATATGGATAAGATTAACAACTTGACATGAGGATGTGATATTTTCATAAAAGCGTAGGACACGACGCGTTTAGGATATGTTAACGAAATATTATTAAAACTTGATAATATTAACATATATTACATAATTTTAAAACATAATACTTACATCATCCTCAAATATGATTTATTTCCAACTTTATTTTAATTTATGAATTATAGTAATGATAAAATAACAAAGAAATATGCAGTTAAGAAGACTCAATATGTCTCTGTGCAACATAGCATTAGAACTAATCACTATTTCATTTATTATTTCTAAGTTTCCAAAATAACGAAATTATAAAAAAAGACATTAAGTGCTTCGAGGTGGAAACAATCTCTAATATAACAAGCGAAAATATAAGAAATGAAACGTGGGGAATATAGGTATAATGGAAACAAAGTGAACTTATATGACGAGAAAGGTACTACCAGAAGACGTTGTAACGGTCAAAGGAGAACCTTGTTGGGGGGCTTACCAGGCTGCAGCCCGGTAAGCTTTGGTCCAACTTTTTTTAAAGTTTTTGAGAAGTAATGCATAACGACATTCAAAACCCCAGCAGAACTGCAACTGTCGACAAGCAAGTAAGACACTGCTCATCACTTACTGCTTCAACATTAAAAATCTCAATTCGAGCATTGTCGATCGATCCAAAGGAGTGAGGGCATTGACAAAAGATACAACCTTATTATTTCTGACAATAAAAGAGTAGCCGAGAAGGCTACCGTTATTGCTCTTCAATTTACTAGTGGTATGTTAATACTTTACTTCAGTCTTTGCTGGAATATACAAAGCTAGATGTCATTCTTTTTGTTTGCAATTTTTGCGGGACATGTGTATGCCTGTTGTAAAGGCCAGACGAGACTATAAGCAACCTTTATGAACAAGCAACTTGAAACCAAGGTATTCAAATTTCTCATTTAATATGAATACTCAAGAATGTCATTTCTGCTATGTATTAGTAACATAATATACTTGCATCCACAAATGGGCTCACCAGCATGGCGAATCTAGTTGAGGGCTTACCAAGCTGCAGTCTGGTAAACTTTGGCCCAATTTTTTTTAAGGTTTTTGGAAAGCAATGCATAAAGACATTCAGAACTGCAACTCTCGACAAGCAAGTAAGGCACTACTCACCACTCACCACTCACCACTCAAACATTAAAAACCTCAACTGGGCATTGTCGATTGATCCAAAGGAGACAACTTTGGAAGTAAAATCAGATACGCAAGGTGCAAAGGCGCTACCTTTAATCCTATCAGTCAGTATCAGACTCGCAGTGAGATTCATTGTGCTTAAACCAGTCGAGTTGATGCCAGAAGTGTGGCAGTTGTTAGAAAATTTTTTTTATCAAAAATTGCAGGTTTGGTGTTGAGTCTGTTGCCTGTTGGTGCTTGGGCGTTTTTGGGTTTGACCGTTTTAGTGTTGACCAAAATGTTGACTTTTTAGCATCGTTCAGTACTTTTGCTAAGTTTGGTTTGATTATTTAAACAACAGTATGTGTTTAACTTGAATTTTAGTCAACAATCAAGTAGTATCCTATTGGTAAAGCTTTCTTCAGGGAAATCTTAGTAGCAGGGTTTGAACCTTGGTCTCCACCATATATCCTTTCGTTTTTTGTCCCTTTCATTCTTTCATTTCTCCTTTGTGAAAAGCTTGTTCATTTACTGTGTGTGCTTGAATGTTTCATGTTCATGGATTGATCAAAGATTTTCGTGGAGGACCAAGAGGCTTAGAAAGATCTATTATCTTGTACTGTGTTATGGTGTCATGTATATAATGTACCCACAATCGTACAAAAAAACCTGAACTTTTTATTTTCAATTTTGGGTTACATTGAGGAGTCGAATTATTTAGCCTAAAAATTCATATTGACCCTAAGAATTCATGTCTGAATCCCAAAAAACGGGACACACCATCGTGTCATGTCTTGCCTAAGAATCCATTGTGTCATTTTTCACAAACTTTATTTACTAGCTCCAATAAAGTACTAACTTTGGGAGCAATTTGATAATTTCCGGTAGAAATTCCTCTAGCGTTTAGTTTCACAATCCGAAAATTGGAGACCTACAATAATGACTATCTCACTAAACTATACACCTTCACATTCTGAACTAGTAACATATAGATATTAAAGATTCTGTGAAAATAAACATGTAGTTTTTTTCCTAATAATATTCAAAGCAATATTATCTTATGTAACTATTTTTATTGAGAAAAAAAATGAACCTTGTAATTTTATCAAGCAATGCCCCAAGTTTGTTTAAGCTCGGTTTTCAGTTCAGCAAATTCAGCCTCACGGAAAGTCACAGTCACAATTCTGCCGTCATCGCCGTCCTCTTCCTCATCCGGAGACACCAACACAAGCCCCTCTTCCCCAATTCCATCCACTGAACAAACGGCCAAGACCGGCCTACTCCCCTTCAGTTTCATATCATACAATCCCATTTCTCCATTATCCATAAAAGTCATATTCGCTCCGTAAACAACAAAATCCGAGCCCCAATTCTCGTCCTTTATTAGCCCTTTCTCGTCGATCTTCGCATTAGAAATCAGCTTCACTAAATCTTCCACCTCCGCCTCCGCCACATTTAAATTGGTTTCTGCCGTACTAATTACTTGCGAGTTGGACAATGCTTGATCGGCCTTTAACATCGGATTCTTCCGACAAACCGTCACGCAACTTGGCTCAGTTCCATCATTTCTTCGTACCCTCGCGACGGACTTCCAAAAAATGGCTGAGAGGATCTCGAAAGGAGGGAACTCAGCTCCATAACCACAAGCGTTTGACCGGATTTGACTAAGCTGTTTGGCGCCAACCCGGAATATATGGGTCTTCAACTTCACGTTTGAATTGACGATCCAGTGGTTACCTACCGGGTTGACCCGTTTCGCGAAACGGACCTGTTTCGTTTCAGTAGGAACTAGTTGGGCCACGTCACCAATTGGGCCTGATATCAAAATTGGGGATGTTTGATCGCTTGAGAAGAGCGTGGCCCACTTATTTACGAATGCCGAAGCTGAAAAGGCATCACCTAGTAAGTGGCTCCATCTGAGCCCAACTGAAAATCCAGCGCATTTGAACCAAGTGAACTGCAGCATTGTTACTCAAAAGTCAGAAAGTTACTATAGAATTTATGTTGTTGTTTTTTTCTTTAAATTTTATTTTTCTCACTTTTTTTCCACGATCAAATGGAGCCTTAGAATTTGCGGTATAATAAATAAAGTAAAACTGATGTTCTCTGTCACATAATTATCTGATGTAAAGACGGTAAGAATATCAAAGTAACGGTGATGACAAAATAAGGTGAAACATGTTGCTTTGTATTTCGAAAATCAAGATAATGTTTTACTTCACAATTTCCAACATAATCTTATTCTTGCAGTTTGAGAGGTACGTAGTTATGTTACCTGTAAAACAACAAGTGGAGAGAAGCCAAGATCAGGACCCAACACCATCTTATAAACCAAGCCATCAAAAACAGACTGATCATCATCCATCCGAATCACCTCCGCCACCGTCCGACTAGACCGTGCTTCCACAATCCTCACACCACAGTCGTTACACTTGATGTACGGCCGATCACCCTCACCACCTCTCATTCTACCGGATACATGGTTATATGCACTAAGCAATGAGAACATAGGCAGCTTGAGTTGGCCTATACTGACAACCTCTTTGCACTCATCACCACCGCCATTCTTATTATCACCTATAGTAGGCTCAAAAAAATACAAGCAATTCACATAGTGAAGCTTCATAGCCAAATCAATATCTTGTAACTCATGGATGGTGTCATCCTCGGTCAGACGGCCGGGCACCACCGTGGACAGCCGGAGGCCCGAGACCGAGTTGAGCGTGTCAGTAACCTTGCCCATGTTATAGAGTTTTGTTTATTTAGATGACAGAAATGGGAAGAAGGGGATGAGAGTGAAGAAGGTATGATAACAATTTGGTCTATTTATAAATGGAAAATAGGAATGGAGTGTGACATTAATCCATGCAACACTGTGGGTAGCAAATGAAATGTGGTTGCAAATTGCAAAAAATGTGGGTGTGGGACTCATCAATGCATTAAATGTCCAACTGCACTAGAATGTGACTCGTTATTTGTATAGTTAAAAAAGGCCTGTCAAGTTGGGGAAACAAAGAAAATTTGGATACAAAATCTTCCTCATCGAGTCATCGGTTAGAAATGAGCTTTTATTTGGTTGGGGAGTGGACCAATTGTGATGAAAATGAGAATGAAGGTGGCCAAAAAAGCTTCCCTCAATAATTACTATGAGCAATTTTGAATTCAATGAAATATACTATTTTATCGCGTACGAAACTTTGTGCTATTGATAACTTTAGTCAGATTAGATGTTTGGATCCAAAGTTGCGAATTTTTTTTACAGTCGATCAAAACTACGAACTCTTAAGAATTCATTTTGGGGGCAATCATACCAGCACTTATTGTACATGATTTCATAAGAACTTCGTAGTTAAGCGTGTTTGGGCGAGAGCAGTACTAGGATGGATGACCGACTGAGAAGTCTTCGGGTAAGTTTCCATAAATAAATAAAAAAATCGTTTTGTACAAGAATTTTAACTAGATTTAATAGTAAAACACAAACATACTATTTTAATTGCTTCATTTTCGACATGGTGCAATTTTGGCATTTCGTTACTCTTATATCACATAACATAAAAACAAGAAAATTTTAAAAAGGCCAAAATATGAGGAAACAGTATCCTCTCTGTACAACAAGGAACATGGCAGCAGCCAAGAGGTAATAATTTCAGCAACACAGAGATATGGCAATGCCAGGCACCGATTTCATCATAATTAAAACAAGGGGATGTGGCAGCTGAGATGATACATCATATAAACTACATTACCATATTTCATGCATCATAATGTCTCAACTGTTTATATGGGCTCCCCATTTTGCTGTCATGAATTAATTAAGGTCCAATTTATAAATTAATTTTTAAATTGTTGTGAGATTTGTTTTGAACTTGTTTTAAATTCATTTTCATTCTCAAAACATTTTTCAAAATCATCTCAAATTTTTTGTGTGTTTATAAACAAAACAACAAATTCATTACTTGTACCCATTCATAACACCTAATCTCACCACCACAAATTCCGATCGGCCACCACAATTTTTGACTGATCACCACTATAATTTTCGACCGGCCGCCACCATAACTTCCAACCGGCCACCTCTTTTTGAACATCTTTAAGTTAATTTGTTTATTATTGAATTATGGTCGTTGGTGGTGGTGGTCGGTGGCAGAGGTGCCGGCGGTGGCGGTGGCGGTGGTGGTGGTCAGCGTCGCCGGTTGTGGTAGCGGGCGGCGGCAGTGGTGGCGACCGACGATGGTGGTCGGCGACAGCGGTGGTGGTGACGGTCGGTGATAGTGGTGGCCGACGGTGGTACCAGCGGTGGTGATCGATCGGTGGTGGCAGTGATCAGTGGTAGTTGCCGACGGTTATGGTGGTGGTGGCGGTGCTGGCGGTGCTGGCCGGAAGTGGTGGTGGCGATGAGTTGTAAATTGATTCAATTGAGTGTTTAATTGAATATAGATTGATTCAATTGAGTGTTTGTGTCGCCAACATGATTGTGGTCAAGTGGTTAAGACTCTTGCCTTGGAACCCCAAGGTCAAGAGTTCAAACCATCACCCACTCATGTATGACATGATTTCTCCTATGATACTATATTTCTCCTATGATACTATGTAGTATCATGTGAAGATTTGGTATTCTTCCCACATGATGTGTGAAAGGTGGTTATTTGTCCCACCTAGGTGACGTTGATGTGTTGATCGTCTCGTGATGTGATGATTGCGGCGTGGAGTTGGTATGTATTGGTAGAGGTACCCAATGTGGTCCGTGCTTGAAGTGTGCAAAGATGAAAGTCTACCGAAGAGTTAGTTAGAGATTTGATATTGTAATAGGCTAGATGCTATATGCTCTAAAAGCCTCCATTGTAATAGCCTTCAATCGAAAAAAAAAAACATAGACACATTTTTGATGGAAGACAGTTCCATATATAATCATAAATTATGACCAAGTTGATATTAACGTGTATAATGGGAGAAAAGTTAAAGAAAACACATCTTACAACACTCTCCAACACCATTTTACATGGCACCTTCTGCTATGTTAAATCGACATACAAGTGTTTGTGTTTTTACATGACAGACGGTGTCATGTATAATGGAAGCAAAGTTTTTAAAAAAATCTTAGAGCACTTCCCAACATAATTTTGCATGACATCTTCTGTCAAGTAAAATAAACATACAAATGTTTTACATGATAGAGTCTGCCATTTTGTACAACTGATTACAAATACTTAGTATCATTTATAAAATCGATTAATAACAGTGTTTATTGCAGAAAAAAGATATTATAATATGTCATTTTGCAGATAAAGTGTATTTTAACTGAAATTTGCAGAAAAAATGTATTAAAAGCATTCAGTTAACAAAAAACCGGTAATTGCCTTTAATTAACTTTTAAAAATAAAAAATATCAAAAAAACTTTAAAAGATTCAAAACTCATTAAACAACTAAGTAAAATCCACTCATTTAGTATCACTTTTGATAAACAAAAGTATGCCTCAAGAATATATTTTTTTATAAAGCTAATTTAATATTTCAAATATTTACAAAAATTTAGCATATAATTTATCAAAAATATAACAAAAATGTTGACTAGTTTTAAATT
>JAWWMW010002064.1:0-20083 GCA_035048345.1 Echeveria elegans
TTGAACTGAATTGGGCACTTTGGGACAATGCGAAGACATTTAATGGAATCCATTGAGCTTGCATTCACTGAAAAAAAATCAAAACCCGATAACTGGCGACGTGGTAACGGCAAAATCATATTGACATGAAAAAAGTTACACCCAGCAAGAAATGTAGTTCGGCAAATGCAAATCAACTAGTGATCGATCATTACCTTGCTTGCCGGAGACATTATTGTCGGGTTGCCCATATTCACCGGAAACGACATAAGTATTATGTTGATTGTCAGCTTCACTGATGACGTCCGTATCGTTGCACGAGTTCATTCTGACGTGATGCGTTTGTGTGTTCGTCTGTTTCAATTTTATGACGATGGCGACGTAGTTCGCCAATTGACGTGACTGACGGTTTATGTGAAAATGGAGAGATACACTTTGACTAGGTTTTGGAAATAGAATATCTCGGATGATGGAGATAAGAGGGGGATCATATTAGATTTGTTTATCTCGGATGATGGAGATAAGAGGGGGATCAGATTAGATTTGTTCAATTCAAAAAATGTTTGATATCTACCAAAATTACCCTTTATTACGTTTAAAATCATTTGACTAATTGATTGAAATATGAACGTCGGATGAAGATAATGAAGGGCTGAGATGTTTTCACACTTTCTATTCTAAAACCCACTTTTCATATGATCCATCACCTTAATTGAAATACATAGTAAATAGAAATCACTCAGTATACATCGAAAGTTATAGTTCAAGTATTTCAAAAACGATACTAAAAGTTACTTAGTAGTATTTCAATTCAACACCTTTGAAATAGAAACTTTAATAAATTAATTATGGGGCAATTATACCAACACTGATATACCAAAATCTCATAAAAACTTCGTAATTAAAATATCTGGACGAAAACAGTATCAGAATGAAAGAACACCTGAAAGTCCTCGTATAATTTCTCATAAATAAATAAAAAAACTAATCATAACTGTTAACGGACGATTTGACACGTAACGGCGTCAAAATACACATTGAGGGAAAACCAAATTCTTTCAAAACCAAAAAACCCAAACCTTTTTTGACCCATTTTCCCCTAAAATTTCATTTTGCCGCATTTTCTCACCTCCTCGTCTCCTCTCGCCGCTCCCCACCCGTCCGACGTTCCCCGATTCTCCCATCGTCTCTTATACTTTCAACTCAATCAATCGGACATCCAACGTCTAACTGATTATTCCATACAGGGAGCTTCAGTCAAGGTCCGTCAGTTTGAAACCCTAAAATTGAATTTTAGGGTTTTCTGTCTTATTATAAATTTGATTTAAATTCATGTGTCTACAGTTTAGTTGATTTTTCAGTTGGTTTGCAGAGATATTCAGTTGGGGAATTTTTTTTGTTTTTAATGTAATTATTGTAGTGCTGCTGTTTGGATGGCGGAAGTTGTTGCAAGGCGTAGCTTACCGGCGGAATCTCTTAAACTTGTGGGAGGAGGTGGGGGTCAAATGAAGAGAAAGACGCCTTCTGAATTGAGAGTAAGCTTATTTACTTACGTGTTAGTTTGTGTACTTTATTGTTAGGGTCTTTTGTAGGTAACTCAACTGTTTATTTAGTTATGAAAGTGATCGTTGATGCTTGTTGGCTGTATGGTACAGGTGGAGCAACTGAAAAGAAAGAATATTATTGAGATTGTTGATGAGTCTGCTGCTCCTTTGCTCGATTCGTTCAAGTGAGTTGTTGCCTAGCTAGTTTCTTGGTTTTTAGTAATGGTACCAAATTGTTGTTTTTGTGTTGTCTTTATCAGTTTGTTTAAAAAAAAAAACTGATCCCCATTTAATTATAAGAGGGATGAGTGGGATCAAGAAGCCAGATTTTCCAAACATTCCGAAATACAAGGAAACTCGTTTAGGCGATGTATACCAAGTTAAGAAATCCAGGATGCTGATGCTCTCTGGTAAAGACAATACAAAGGTACGTGAAATTCACTTGTAAATTTGCTTATTTTTATGTAAGCATCAATTATTGACCATACTTGCGTCAGAAGCAGGGCGGTCTCCTTGATGATAGGACTTGTGCCACCAAAACTATTCCTAACACGTTGAACATAGCTTACAGTGAGCAACAAGCAGTTGGGTATGCAGTATGCTTCCCAAGTCTCTGTAATAACGCCTGACACTCTACAGTTTTAGGTTCTTACTTAATATATGTTCTGATAAATACATGTAGCGGAGAGAGACCTTTAACACACTTTGAAGATGCTAAGGATGATGCAGATGCAGCACAAGGATGTCCGGCACCAGCAACTGAAAAACTTAATGAAAATACTTTCCGTAGTGTGGCTGAGCTTTCGCTGGGTAACGGAAGATTTATGGAACAAGGAGCTGTGGATATGGTATTCAACATTCATATCTTTTGATGGTACTAGGTGACCACTTCTATTTTTTGGTAACTCAAGTTTTTCCCCATTTCCAAAGGATAAAGCACTGAAGGGACTTGCCTCCAAGGTCCCTATTCCAACATCAGTATCTTCAGGTCCTTTGAAATGGCCTGGCCATCTCCAAGCAATGGATTCAGTTAACTTATGTCGTGAGCTCACTGTTCATGGCCCAAAGACTCCCCTTGATCTGACACTCAAAACATACATTCGAGTCGTGTCATCATCCACTATGAGTGGGTAAACATTTCTTTACTTGATTAGTTAGTACACTTTTCTGTTATACCTCTTTTTGTAGCACAATGTTGTTACAGTTGTTTAAATTTTTTGTTCGTATGTAATTCTAGGATCCATAGATCAATCCTGGGAAGTACTTACAATGGTATGACCCAGTGTTGCATGGAAAAGGGGGATCTTGATAATCAGGTAGTTGGCCCTTTGTCTGGATCCCTATCCCAAAGTCAGATCTACGATTCCAAAGCTCTATGTTCGTGGGTGTACCCGCAGTCTTCTTTACCACCATCTGTCATATCAGCATTTTCCTTATCCCCTTCTGAGGGAGGTGAGTAACAAACCACATCATTATAATTTTTATTTGATCAATAAGATACTAATTTATTTTTATGTAGTTGAGATGGACTTTTTGAACAATCGGTACTTGGCTTGGGAGGATGCATTTAGATGTTTGTACTATATGCTCCGGAAGAATGCATGCAACATATTCTACGGTAAACTTATGCATCCCTGTTATGGTTTTACTGTGTTGCTTGTTCTTTCCTATTTTATATTTGTTGGAGAACAAGTTTGTTTATCAGTGGTCAGTTCAAAATTTGTCTCGACTACAAAAAGTAACGATCATTCATGCTTAAGTGTAGTTTGCACTGTTCAATTTGTGGTGATGTTTACTAGCTCTCCTGGAAAGGGAAAAACTAAAAGCACCTGCCATGCGTATATCTCCAAGTCAACTAGAGGGTTAAGAGCCCTGCTAAAAGAGCATGTAAGAACTGTCACCTTTCTTGTGGCCACTCGACAATTTTTGTTATATTTAATCATGTTAGGCATCTAACATGATCAGAATAAGACTTATCCTGAATGCTTGGTCTGGCCAACTTGTGAAATGTTTGATGGATGCAAAACAATTCTCCCGTTATTGCATGAAAAAAGTTACATCAAAAGCCTCCTATTGACTTTTTTGGTGCTGTAGACATTAGATTGTACATGTAAGTGTTTTATGTTGCACTGACATCTTTGCTCTCGGCTTTATATGCTTCTGTGATTTATAGTACTACTCCACATGATATATAACTATGTGTGCTTGGCATAAGCAATGTATCAGAAATCATTTCGCTGATGCTGATAGTTTAATACTTTCTGTAACATTACTGGTTGTAGGATGTATGCTTCTCAATGCCATTATGCCAGTCTAGAAAAGAGGAGGCTACAATGGAAGACTTGGTAGAGCTTTCAGAAATTGAGAAACAGAATCTTGGACAGGTACTTCAAATATCCGTGGAACTTTTTCTGTTAGAATAAAAAGGCTTGTCAATTCCAATGTGTACTTTGAGGTCATCCCTTGAACTTGCTAGCCTCAGGAAATTCTCAGTTCAGTTTTATGTAATCATTTATCAAACTTCTTGGTCGGATTAGTCAGTGGATATAATTAACCTTGCTTTACTTTGTATAACTGAAATCTAATGTTTTTGTGGTGTTATAATATGACTTGTATTTGGTGTAGACTCGTAGAGTCAGGTCATCTGCTGATGTTGATGGTACCCCAAAATCTTTGTTATTGGTTGAAGGAAATCAATATGTCCATGGATTATATGATTTTCTGCTGAATTATAGGTAAGTTCACGTCTCAGCAGAGAAGAAAACATTTCTATTTGCAAATTTCCTCTGAAGGATAAGAAAATACAGCATAAATATCATCGAACTGGCTGGTTTCTTCGTGATGTACAGTTTCTTAACGCGCATTTGCAGGTCACTTCTGTCTACGCTGAATGGTTCAGATGTTCCAGTGCTATTTTCCCCAGTAATGTTCCAGAATGCATCTCTGCGTACGCCGGAGGTTAGAAATCTGTCACTACTTTTTACCCAATGCTTTATCAATTCTTCTAAGCAAACCATAAGTACACCTTCTGCTTGTTCTTCGTTGCGTTTTCAATTCCTAACAGGACATCTTCTATTTATTAACTTGTACTTTGCTTTTAAATGTTACGTTCACAATGTTGGCATTTGGCGAACCACATGATTCAACTCCTAATGGGACATCTGTAGTCAATTTGTACAAACAATTCAAAATTCTCTTGTTCTTTCCATTTTTTCAATTGTCTGCACTTGTAAACTAAATACGTAATACATTTGTTCTTTATACTGAAGCATGTCATAAGTCATATTATCTAAATGTGTGAAGCAGAAGTAATTGCAGTATTTCAAAATTTTACACACAGATCCAATGCAAGGAGTTAAATAAACTGGATCATACTGGTCTTTCTCCCAAAGGATCATACAGTGTTGAAGTTAGGGACACATATCTTCCTCCATGGGTAACTTGCAACTTGTGCGCAATCATGGGTTCTGAGGGAAGGGAATTCGAAGCAAGGTGCTCATTTATCATAAATTAAGACTGTTGTTCACTTCATGTTACCCCCTTGGTATCTTGGTAGCACATAGTAATGCTTCAAAATTGCATTTTGCAGCTTTACCACAGAGCCTGCTTCGGCAGGGTTGAATGTTGCATTTCAGAAGCTAAAAAACAAATCTGAGGAAGCTAAAGCAGATGACATTTCAACATTCGAGATTCCAGGTGCTTTAATCTCCTCAGAAATGTGTTCTGCAGTGCTAAAGGGTCTGAAGTACTGCAACAAATCCTTTTCAGCTTCACTTTCCCGTGTCTGAGATTTAAGCTGTGCCCTTAATGCGAAGGACTCTTCATTAAGTTACCCATCACAAACTATATAACAACATTAACCTGTAGACACATCATAAGGAAAACCAACCCCTTCTGATTAGTAAACTGGTAATGTTTCTCCAAGCTTCATGGTTTGTAATATATATATCTATATATTGGGTTATGGTGTGCAACTGTAAACCCTAGGATATATAAGGGATGCATATGTTGTGTTGTACAACCAAATGCTTCCATATATGACGCCAAGTTATCACTTTCCAATTCTGACTGCTGAAAATCAATAAAAGCAGTACTGAAAAGAGGAACCATTTTTGATGAAGTAGAAGAAGTCCACTCCTTGTCAACATAAGTAAACAACATTAGAATAAAAGAAAATGATAATAGCAGCTGGACTGGAATCCTCTAAATAAAAATTTATGCGGCCCATTGGAATGGAATGGGCCATTCCTAACCTAATCAATCATTTGGAATTAAACTACTCATACCTTTCTAAACCCCATCGAGACACTTTCATTCCGCCGCTCCCCACTCCATCCGCCCGACCGCTCTCTCAACGCTCCACTCATCATCTCCATTTTGCCGCTCTCGACCCCTTTCATCCGGTACGTTTTCATCATCGTTTCTTCGATTTATGTTATTGGTTGAGTGTTGTTTAATTCACTTGTTGGACGATTCGAACTAGGGTTTGGAATTTTTATTACTTGGTGTCCGTGAAAATATGGATGTTTTTACTAATTTTGTATATGTTCATGAATTATGGGTATCTTGTGAATGTTCTTGTTTCATTTGGTAGCGAGGAAAGGGTGCTTGATTTCATGGAGTATGAGAATTGTTGTTTGTATAGTACAACAATGTTCATTTAGTCAGTGATCAATCATCACTTACCACCGTATAGCCCTGAGTTGATTTATAGACTTGCTGAAAACACATTCAAATTTTATTTTTTTACTGTGCAAATTTGTCACAAGATTGATGCCATGAGGAAGTAGCTTTGATGGAAGATCCATGTTGGAGACTAGTTTTATTTTACATTGTAAACAAAAGTTATTATCTTTAATTGTAAAGACAGGACAAATGAACGAAAAATGGAAAGAACATTCCATTCCATCCTTGATAACTACAAGTGAACAAAGGAATGGAACGATCATTCCTTTCCATTTGCCATTCCATTCCTTTCAAGTGAACATAGTGCAAGTCTTGTCCCTTGTTTTTAATGAAAAAATGAAAAAAAGAATACATGTTTACGACTTCAATGAAGAAAAAGAAACCCGTTTGAATGTCAAGATGCTTCCCAAAAAAAGGGACTAAAAGAAATCTGCTGTCAAAATTCTACTTCTGGTATCCTAGCTAGATAGATACAGATAATGAGAACCCCACATTCAGTAACGCTGAGCAGTTTGAATTGGCATCTTCTCAATTATATATCTTTATTGGCTTCTCATAGACTTGATGATTCTGTCACCCACAAAAAAGGAAATGAATGAATCAGAGATGAAGTTACGTATATCAGATCCACTTTAGCAAATTATACAAAGCACATTTCTGACGGATATGAGACCTGGTTTGCAGCATAAAGTCTCCTTGGTGAGGTATTAGAATGTTCCAACCCAAGGTACTGCTCCCAACCACTCTGAAACAAAGCAGATACAAGCATCTTAGCAGAGCTCCATAGTAAACATTACAATCACCGGAAAACATAAAAATAATAGACATTATGCTAGGCTCCCCCATCTACCTGAAATCTGGCAGATAAGACATCAGACTCCTGCAAGTACTCAGAGCGACCCATCGATAAAAAAGCAAACTTCCACTGCCAACAAACGAAATCGTATTCTTGGTAAGCATGCGATTTATACACATAACAAAATGCAGTTTTGGAAAACAAAAGAATGTACCTTACTGAACTCCTCATCAGGGACCTGTAATTTCTTTTGAATCCGCACTTTAATCTCGGCTACAGTTTCACCTTCATGGATGACAAGTGAAAAGGGTTCCCCAAAGTACACTTTCTGCTACAAGGATAAATATGTTGAGTGCATATTTTTGTTAATATACTTGCAGGATGATTTATTGGCATACAAAATGACACCTGGTTCAGTGAGTTCTCCTTATTAAAGTGGTAGACATTGATCAAGCGATCATGAGGTCCAAGATTCTTTTCTTCTTCCTGAATCTGCAACGCCAAAAATAATAAATGATTATATCATTCCAAGTGATTCAAATCCAGACCAGCCAACAACGAAAACAGCCAGTAATTTGAGAGCGCATTTTAGAAGTATTTAATTGAAACAAGTTGTTTTGTTATAAAAACATTAGATACACAAGGTCACCCTGTTTCAAACAGCATTAGATATTTTTTAACGATCCAAGCAAATCTGATTCGATAGAAGCTGTTTGTTGGTTGCTTACCCTGGATGTCACACCGTTAAATTGTATGAAAGTTAATATAAAACTACTACTTGTACTAATATATCAAAGATGAAAAAGAAGAGAAGCTGAAGTTTCACCAAACAAAAGTAACTGCAAAAGAAATAAAAACACAGGGAAGATATTAAACCAAAGGTATTAGAAAAATGATAGAGAACTGGACTTGCCTCTTCCGCACGTAACATCCAATATTGATCATTTATATTTTCAATTTTCTCAGTGGGAGAAAAAATCTGCAAGAGCAACATCAAATATTTCAAGTTGTCAGAATTTCCATCTACATTTCATAACAGGTGACACATTTACAAAATATCCAAAATGGATAAAATAACGGCAAAAACTAAAATTTTAATCTAAACCACCGGGCCACCCCACCTTGGGGTAGAGTGATGAGGATGATTATATTATCACGACTCGTCATTGAAACATTGTATTACCTTGAACATTTTGTGACAGATCACTTCAACCAGCCTGAGTTCCACGTCAGGGTGGGATAGCTCAACCTGTTCAGGTCACCATTATTCAGTGAAAAATGTCTAACCTAAATTGCAGGTTTTGCTGAGCGAAATAGACGGGTTACGAATTTTCAGCCCCATTAGTTACATGAAATAGAGGCACACAAGCAAATTCAAAAGTCTAATGTATGATCTGTTTGAAATAAACTAACTTCGTGCCGAAATATTCTTGAAAAGAAACCATGAAATTACCACAATGTTTAGTTTTACCTTTGATTTCAGTACATTGATGACATCAGCAATTGTACTCTGTTTTGGTAATTGAATGTCGTGAAAAACAACCTGAAATTGAAAAAGTACATGTATGATGCAGTTTCTTGAAAGAAGATTGGAAACACCGGTTACTGAGAAAAAACGGACACTATACTTCATCTTTTGTTGCATGATGAAATGCAACTTTGAGGTTCTTGAGTCCTTGCAATTCAGGAAGAGGAATATCCAGCACTTCATAATACAAAATGTCGGTAGCCTGTCCAGAACAATCAAATTAAATACACATCTAGGAGATATGATGACTGCAGCCGGCTGCTTCGACAAAAGTCTCATACATAATCATATATAATGACAAAAGTCTCATACACAATCATATATAATACCTGGTTGTAATGTACTAACATATCTGACAAATGTTCTACTCCACGGTATCTTATTGGCTGTGGCCTGGGCTGCTGAGAATAGCAATTGTGCGCAGTAAGCCTTATTTTGGATGGATCACTCAAACCAATACGCTGAGCCACTTTTTCAACAACATCATCATATGCATCCAGCTTGGACCTAAAATGGAAGTCTGAGAATCAAATAACTGGATGACAGCAGTCAGGCTACCCTCCCCGACAAATGAAACTTACAATTCTAGACAAAAACTGTCTTCCTTGGGCCTCTCAAGAGATCGAAAATGAACAATCTGAAAAGAATACAATTACGTCAAACATTGCTCTTACCAAGGAATGAGAAACGTGAATGCACAGTGACGAGTTGCCTAAAACTAAAACATGTTAAAAAGTTAACAATTGGCATATGATTGCGAGCTGAAAAGAACATACTCAGTATCTTTCTCATGATAGAAAGGAATGAACTTATTTTTAAGAGTTATGACAGTGAAATGACTCATAATAACACTAACAAAATGATAACTAACTTATTTCAATCTACCTAAGCATCATGTAACATCAATTAACAGAAGGAAAAAGACAGAATCACTTCCAAGATGAAGAAATGGCATGGCACTCACTCAGAATTTGTTCTTTTATCAATGAAATTTGACTACATCTCAAGTACTGATATGCAACTTCGCCTAGGAGGCAACCATTGCAAATTTATATATAACCATCATTTTTTTAAATATGTTAAAGGCGTGAGGTGGTAACACAAATGAATTTCCTGTGGCTGACCTGCCGATAATGAACATATTCCAGATACGACGGCATATCACGGCACCGAAATTGTTCACTACCGTTCCGTGGTGCTCTTTGGTAGCAAATGATGTCTCCATCTGTTATCTGTGAAACATAAAAATGCACTGAATTATTGTCAGCTTCAGCTAAAGTCTCCGCTTTAGAATAGCAGAAAACTGAGGATACAAGTACCTGACTAATTCGAAATGAGGCTCTCCTATTGAGGTGTTCACACATGATACACGAATCAAACTTTATCTCCTGATCAGTTATTAATAAGGAAGTTTAGTGCTTAGCGCAGGAAACACAACAATAAATCAACAACGAGCTTAAGTGATACAGAAACAACCACATAGAGTACTATTTCTTCATCGGGAGAAAGTCCAGCCATTTCATTCAGTTTTCCAATGATTTCAACTGGCTTACTACAACTCTTTACATAGAGCTTCCCTACAAAACTGGTTGACGTTCACCACATACCATGAGTTCATGATACTAAGATATGACATGGCCAAGTAAAGACTAGTTAGACCCATCAGAAATTAACAATGAAAAGAAAACATACCGAAGCTCTTCTTTCTTAGGGTTGTAAAACTTGAAAAATAGAAGAAGGTCCTCCGTAGTTTTCTCGGGCAAGGAAACTGGCTGTGCATCCTGCACAAACAATTTTAAAAGTTGAACAGAAGTTCTAGATATTAGACTTCAGTTTTCCACGAATTCAACAAACAAAGTACACAGAATATTAAGCGTGAAAAGCGATTACCGGTCCAAACTGAACTTCCAGTAACAGTTTCAATTCTGCATTCTGCGTCTTATTAGAAACTTCCTGCAACTGCCCAACCTGCCAGTAAATGGGTCATCGACAGAGAACAATAAAGGATAACAACTATTCGTCATAAAATATTTAGGATATTAAGCTCCTCTTTATTAGAAAGCATCTCTTTAAATTACAGTCACAACAAAGAGTGGTACACTCAAAACAGACCACAGCCCATTGCCCCCTTATCTAAAATAGAGAGGGCAATACACATGAAATAACATATGCATCACTAAGATCCTCAAAGTAAACTACTGCCAACGAGACTGCTGACTAATACACACGAAAATAATGCATTTCCCAATCTTCAGTACGGCCTTTCAGCATGCCATCCACATAAGAAGGGTTTGATCTAATTAATGTATGTATGTATACCAATGAAGTTCTAACGTTAACTTTGACAAAATGTACCATAGACACAATGGTGACGCTACAAGCACAAATAAAGGCACTCTACGAAGCTTTAGAGTGCAAATATTTTTTTCTGGAAGAATTTTCTTCAACCTCATGTAAGAATCCATACAGAGAGATATTATTATGGAGCAAGTAGAAGACGCTCCACCACATATTAGTTACATCCTAACTACTATCACAGCATACCAAAACAGAACTTACTGGTTGTAGCTCTTCGTGAGGTGTTAATGGTCGACTGGGACGATAAGTATGGTTTTGCCGTTTATCCCAAAACCAAAAACGTTGACATTGCACTGGTATTCCGAACTCCTTCGCTATGTCCTCCTGAGGGAAACCACACGATTTTATGAAAGACAGTATGAAATGGGGGAAGATGAGACTATAACTTAACAGGATTATGTCATTATGTGATGAGGTGAACACTTTGTTGCTTGCCTTGAAAAGATTAAATGGCATCTGTTTCCGTACACGAAAACTACGAACTTTGTCATGATCCACAAGATCAAAGAATATATCTTGTCCAATCTGTTCTCGGAGGTCTTCATCTCTTGCAACCTATTAAAATTTGTCATTTGACACCTAAATAACCATACAGCAATTGATGAAGGAACTGAAGAAGATGAAGAGCAGAAGCAACGACCTTTATAATTGTGTAGAGATGAGCTTGGGCTTTATTTTTAACTTTCTGCTCTTTCTCTTCCTGTTCCTTTTTCAGCCTTACCTAAACGAAATGATAGTTTACCACAGTAATCATAAATAAGCTAGTTGAACTGGAATATGCCATGAAACAGAAGAAAAGGTTTACTCTGAGATGCTCAGCAACGTCCTTCTCATCCACATCGCAGATTACTTTCTCCTTGTCACTTTCACGTATATACACAAGCATGTAGGCATTTGAGTACCTTGTGAACTTGAAGGGGGTGGTATTGAAGCCAGGATTTGTATGGGGCAGCTGTCATCATGAGGATTATAAGGGCGATAAGATTATATAACTATGGGAATAGAAATTGCTACATGTTTTGTTACACAGCACCACATTACCTCCTCTTCACCACCATATTGCTCCTCTAATGCCCTTTTAGCCTCCTCTTTTGTGACCCGCTCATCATCAAATTTAAACCTAAGATGATTGTCCTCAAGCTCATGCGTACAAGATTATATTACATAGAAGATAGACAGTAAAACTCCAACCCTAACATCAGACAACTTTATAATATATATGCCAGCAAAAAGTACCATTGCTCAGATAGATCAGGCCTTATATGGGCATAGTAATGTCCTCCGTGCACCCCACCACTATGAACCAAAACACTGCAAATAATAAGAAGTATAGGAGAACTCAAGAGCATTTCCAAGCTTCATAGGCAGGGAGTACTGCATAGTAATATTTGGTAGTAAATGGTAAATTATCCAGTCGCAACATGGTAAAGAATTACCTATAAAGAGAGTAAAGATTTCGCACACTCCTGTCGGAATCGGGTGACAAATATTTTCTGTTTTCTCTGTCAAGGTCTAGTTGTAGAGGAAACTCATAACGATCATTTATCTGTGGAGAAAAATTAACTTTGAGAATCTGTTTCAAAGTACATAAAGCTTCTTTTTTTCAGCGAAGAGTAATAAAATCCAAGTGACAAGATATAAAATATGTGATTATTTGCTCCGATACAACATATAATCCCTTCAAAATGGTAACCTTAACCATCACGTCTCTCATATAATCATATTCAAATCTCTTGAGCTGCAATTGAAGGACAGGAGGAAAGTCGATAAACAAGGCACCCTTTCTAGCATCCTGCAGAAATTGGTGACTGGTGAGATACTTCAATATTTAAAAAAACCATAACTCTGCACGATAATTGACGATCTTGGGGTTGTGTGGGAATGAAGAGCTCATTGAGCGTTAACATTTTCTCAAGTAAAATGCAAACACAAACAAACCTGTAATCCATGTCCTTCAGCCTGATACTTGTTGTCACCCTCAAGACGTTCAACTTCAACATACTTATCGAATGACGCATACACATCACGACATCCTTTGACATCAAGTTGAAGGTCTAGCATGCAACAAATTGAGTTTAACATAATTTACTTGAAATAAAGTTAATCTAGAAGAACCTGGAAAATCAAACTTTACCATAGAAGGATTCCTTCCTTGTTGATTTGTAATCCACATTTATGCACTCAATGTAATTCATAAGATGCCCTTCGAAAAGCTGTTGTATGGTCCCTTCAACAACAGTTCCCTGTAAAAGAAAGAAAACTCTTAATGACTCGCATAATGCATACGCACATGCTACTAAAAGGTCGCTGCTAATGTATTTTACCTTCATTTTATCTTCAAGTTTTTCACATAAAACCCTATTGAGTTCTTGAACATCATGCTGCGCGAAAGAATCATGGCTATTCCATCCAAATGACTTGGTTAGCTCTTTTGTTGAGACATTGGATATGTGATACTGGATTTTATAAAATAAACTTTGTAAAGCCAGCGGGATGCTTCCAGATGGTATATCATTCTCAGTTGTCGGCATGTGATACACAGCCTGAAATATATACATTGCAAACAATGTTGGCATTTCAATGAGCTGGACGAAGAATAAAAAAACAAGAAACCAAATATATATGCATAATTCTCATCAACCTTTCGAAAGTAAGGAAGATGGTAAAGCGTTTGCAAGAGGGAGTTCATGTAACAAGTGGCTCCCTGATTCTTCAGTCCAACAAACCCAGTTTCTTTCTTGGAGTCATAAGACCAGTAGTCCAATACCCTGCGAGTAAGAACCTCTGCTTCAACAATAACTGTGTCGTTTACAAGAAATCCTCTGCTTGCGTCATAGAGATCAGCGATAGGCATAAATGATGTGAAGCCCCAGTCACTTTCTCTAGCGTTAAACCGGTGTTGTGTTTCTGCATAACAGGCACACAAGCATATACTTTAAATTAAGAGGATTGTAGAGAATTCTAATATAACTACACCGCCAATATTGATACACCTGAGATAGATTATGTATGCCGTGTAGCGCTTAACATATTGTTATTCACCTTAAAGCTTCTACTTTCTGCACAAACTATATCAAGTTCAATTTACTATGATCTATATATCGATGTTAATGTTAAATGAGCCAAGAGAGGCAATGTTTTAAAGGCTTTCAGGAGTGAAGTTTGACAGCTAGATATATCTTTCTACAGCGGAAACTATGAGACTGCTAATTACTCCATCTAGCTATATAAGTCCGCAAATACTACAATGAAGTGACACAGTCAACACCAAAATACTTACCCTTTCTTATACTGTACTTATTGTGAACTTGATTAACCACGGTAAAGCTATAATGTGCATGTCTACTCCAGCCATATGGTAAAGACACAGAATCAGCAACGTCCAAATATAAAGACAGGTAGTTGATATTGTTTCCCTTTGGAAACATAAGCACTCGCCTGTAAAATAAAAAGAGGGGCCGGTTGATGAGCAAATCAGTTTATGATACAATTACATTCAGCCAAGTAAGGTCTAAGAGAAGCAAGTACCATTTATAGCCTCCAACGGTAAATACATCTGAATAGTGCTTTTTGGTGTTCAGGCTAGAAAAGTTTTCAATTGTCCAAGTGAACCTAGATGGTTGGGGATCCTCAACTGACGGACTATCGGCAGCATTCAGGGGTTCGGCTTGAGCTACCACTGATGCACACAATAACCATCAACCAACGACACATACAATACCAAAATATCAGTTTTGTAACCCTTGAAATACAAAATCAGTCCTCTCAGCAAAAAAATGAATAAACTTTACACCTCCTGCTCCTAAATTAACACCCGTCAAGGAAATCAAGCATAAATCACACATTCTAGAATGTTGAAATATGATCAAGCATAAATCACACATCACACCACATCACATAACCAATAATTCATATTTCCTAAATAGCATTAGCTTCTACTCATCATCACTAGGCTTAGTTTGAATTTTCCTTAAAATAAGTAACACAACAACTCAAATTTTTTTTACCATCCATAGGTTGAGGACCTTCAAATTCAGAATGTGGTACAAGCATCTCTTCATCCTCAGGCTGCATAAACAGAAAATCAACATAACAATCAAAACAGAAAACCCTTAAGTAATTTTTTTTTTTTAAAAAGAAGAAGAAGCAGAAACTCAGAAAAAAAATCGTCTAATCGAACTCCATTCACCACAGCAGATACTCCAGTTCACAACAAGAAACTCAGAAAAGCCAATTCCAAAACCGATACATTGACAAGTCATCCACTTGGCTCAACGCGCGCACAAAAAAAAAATACAAATTAGCCGCGAAATTTAATAACACGGGATCAAAAGTCAAAACGTACGTTGAGTGGCGGCGGCGGAGCGATCATAGTCATGATCGACGACGAAGCAAGTTCCGGTTAGCGATTCCGGCGACGAGCAATTGATGTCGAAATTGTGTTTGGCTGCAACTGTGGAATTGAACCATAGAAAGAGAGACGGAGCGGAGTTTTAAGCGTAGACCGAGCTTTGAATAATGATTCAAGTGAGGGTAAAATTGGGATTATGAAAGTTTGAATCGATGACGTATGATGATGTGTATCAGTTCGAGAGCTTTCTTACCTAGGGTTTTGTAGGAGTCGGTTGGTTTCAAGTCGATAAAAGAGGACAAAAGTATTTTTTCTATTATTAAAAAAATCTATATTCGAAAGGGATTTAGATGATTTTGTGTCGATCAAAGAAAATACACTCATCAAAAAAATCAAGGAAAATATTTAAATAATATTTTTGTGATAATCTAATTTCGTACAAACTTTGAATCATTGATTTTGATATTAATGATTAGGATTAGTGGGTTTAAATGCAAATAATAATAAAATTCTTAAAAAAATGCAAATAATAAAAATTTAAATACATGATTCGCTATTATCTAAAGAATTAATTTTAGATAAAGATTCGTATTTGTAACACTTTTAGAGATGACATCATTATAATTTTCACTTTCACTTAAACATCCGTTCGTTTTTACCATTAACAATTTCACACATTCCGTCCTAATCTATCTATCTATATATATAATAAAATAGGGTAGTCTCAGACACTCATCCTATAACGACGACAATTGTTATATATAATACTCAGTTTCATTTTAAAATTAAAAATTAAAAATTAAAAAAAATTAAATTTACACACAATACATGGGTCGGGCCGATCCAATAAAAATTGATCGAGTTCAGTCTGTATTTAACTGATTGATTGCGTAGTTGGAACGACGGGCGGATGCTAATTAACGGTAATTAACCATTTAATCATATTTTTAAAAACTTTACAAATCGGATTGAAAACTGAATAATTACACATTGACCCTTCTTCCACGTCTCACCCTAACGGCTAACCTCCACATTCACCCAATCCCATCTCCCCCCCACTCCAGTTGCATCCAATCCGTTCTCTAGGCCACCATCGATTCGACTGATTGCTTAATTACTCCAATTTCAAAATCGTAAGATCTACGCTATAAACCACACCTCACTTCGCTCCCTCCGATCGTCGTCCGTTTCGGTTTGATCAACGCCGTTGTTGATTCCATTTTTTTCAAAATAATGAACGGTGTTGTTGGTGGCGGCGTCGCTGCATTCTCTATCTTGAACTGCATCGATCTCTCAAATCCTGATCTTCAGCAGATTTTTCTATGTGGTGAATCATGGAATATGCTAAACCAAATTAATTCTAATTTAATTAATTATTCCAATGCTATAAATACCGGAGAGCATCATGACCTCCAAACTCGCGGCCGCTCCACTCGATTCAATTCATTCCATATCGATCGATTCGAAGCAGTCAAGTAAAAACTCCGCAAGGTACGCATATCCACTCTCTGCTCGACGCTTCAGGGATCGTCTCCGCTCCGCATTTTGCTTTAAATTTGATAGTAAATCAAACTCACTGTTTCCAATACTTTGTATCGTATGTAATTCATTCCTTTTTCCACCGCGTTCCTCCGCGTCTCTTCAGTTTGACCGGTTAGATTTGCTTGCTCACTTCGTGTATGTATGTATGTTAATGTTGATTTCTGATGATCGATTATTCGTATGGATCTATTCTGTTGTGTTGTGTGGAAATGCTGTTCGATTTCAGTTTTGTAATGGATTTAGATCTGAAGTAGTGCGTTACTGCGTACAGCTTTTTGTGGATGAGTTTGATGGATCACAATTAAGAACTGCATTGGATCTGTCATATTTGTTGCCTTAAAGGTAGTAACTGTGTGTTAATGGAAATGGAACTTGTCTTGCTCGTTTTCGATAGTTGATGCCTTGGATGTAATGAGAAAGTACTAAATAGTATGATTTCCTTTTAATTTATTTTTGTAGAAAAATGGCATCTCATATTGTCGGATATCCTCGCATGGGGCCCAAGAGAGAGCTCAAATTTGCATTGGAGTCATTCTGGGATGGGAAGAGCAGTGCGGATGATTTGCAAAAGGTGTCGGCTAATTTGAGGTCATCTATCTGGAAGCAGATGTCCAGTGCTGGGATCAAGTATATTCCCAGCAATACATTCTCGTACTAGGATCAGGTGCTTGACACCACAGCTATGCTTGGGGCTGTTCCATCCAGGTATAACTGGACCGGTGGTGAGATCGGATTTGACACTTATTTCTCCATGGCGAGAGGAAATGCATCAGTACCTGCTATGGAGATGACCAAGTGGTTCGACACCAACTAGTAAGTGGTTTTTCTGTCCCTTCTCAGTATAAGTTAATAAACTTTCAAGGCTGTGTTTATCAACCTGCAAATACTGATATTTTACATTATGCTGGTGCAGCCACTTCATTGTCCCCGAACTGGGCCCTGATGTCAAGTTTTCTTATGCTTCTCACAAGGCAGTAAATGAATACAAGGAGGCCAAGGCGGTAAGCAGAGTATTCATCTTTTGTCTTTACATACAAATTAGTGAATTACTATATGCAGGGGCCTTACGTTTTGCTGGTTAGAACTTAGAACAGTTAATTTAACCAAATAATTACTGGAAGTGGTCAAATTGGTATGCTGGATGCACTAGTAGTTGTGTTTTCATTCCTTCTAGGATATAACGTAATCATCTTGTTTTCAAACTGAGTACAACTGAATTTTTTCCCATATCAGCTGTAATCATTTTTATTAGACGAATGCAAAAACCCTATGCTATCTGATCATTTTGCATGCATAGTCATTTCAAGTGGCTCAATATCAGTTGTTATGCAGTTCATAAGTCATATTGCTCATCGTTTTCTATAGATTCTTGTTTAGTGTTTGCTCTCACGTTTCTGGCTTTTAAATGTCGTGCAACCTTTACTTCGAAATGCAGCTCGGAGTGGACACTGTTCCAATTCTTGTTGGTCCTGTCTCCTATCTATTGCTATCTAAACCTGCCAAGGGTGTTGAGAAGAACTTTCCCCTACTCTCCCTCCTTGACAAGATTCTCCCTATCTACAAGTAAAAAGCAACGCATTTAAGGCTCTTGTATTTGCTTCTTATTTGACACTCTCTGATCCTGTTGCATTATTGAATTACTGATGCAGGGAAGTGATTGGTGAACTAAAAACTGCTGGAGCATCATGGATTCAGCTTGACGAGCCAACACTTGTTAAAGATCTTGATGCTCATCAGTTGCAAGCATTCACTCAAGCTTACGCTGCACTAGAATCATCCCTTTCTGGTGTCAGTGCCATCATTGAAACGTACTTCGCCGATCTCCCAGCTGAGGCATACAAAACTGTTACTGGCTTGAAGGGTATCAGTGGAATTGGATTCGATTTGATCCGTGGTGAAAAATCTCTTGATTTGATCAAGAGCGGATTCCCTAGTGACAAGTATCTCTTTGCTGGAGTTGTTGATGGAAGAAACATTTGGGCTAATGATCTTGCTGCATCTATTGCTACTCTAAATGAGCTCGAGGGCATTGTTGGGAAAGGTATGAGCTCATGTGGTTACGTGCGAACTAGGACTTGTATTCATACTAACGATTGAGAGTGATAATATTTGTTGTACTACAGACAAACTTGTCGTCTCTACCTCCTGCTCACTTCAGCACACTGCTGTTGACCTTGTTAATGAAACTAAGTTTGACAGTGAACTGAAATCATGGTTCGCATTTGCTGCCCAGAAGATCATTGAAGTCAATGCTCTTGCCAAGGCATTAGCTGGCCAGAAGGACGAGGTCTCACTACCATCTGTACTCTTTTCATTTGAATGCAACATATTCTCACTTAAATCTTCACTGTGGAAACCATTCAGCGCAACGATGCGATCTTTCACTCAAAATATTCATGCCATGATTAGCTTCTGACTAAATGGTTGCCATTTACTCTTGCAGGAGTTCTTTTCTTCCAATGCTGCTGCTCTAGCATCAAGGAAGTCCTCTCCCAGAGTGACAAATGAGGCTGTTCAGAAAGCTGTAAGTATTTGAAAGCCTCTATGGTTCCCAACTAAAAATCCCAGTCAAAGTCTTTGATTGATGATGATAATTTGCTGTCCCTGATACCTATTAGGCTGCCGCTCTGAGAGGTTCTGACCATCGACGAGCAACCAATGTTAGTACTCGTCTAGATGCCCAACAGAAGAAACTGAACCTTCCGGTACTCCCAACAACCACTATTGGGTCCTTCCCCCAGACTGTTGAACTCAGGCGTGTTCGACGTGAATACAAAGCTAAGAAGTGGGAAAATAAACATACAATGTGTTTTGACTTCTGAAATGAATCGGAGTGTATCACTTACCAGCCTCCTCGGTCATTGTGTCATTAACAGGATATCAGAGGATGAGTATGTCAGTGCCATCAAGGAGGAAATCAACAAGGTTGTCAAGCTTCAAGAAGAACTTGATATTGATGTTTTGGTTCATGGGGAACCTGAGGTGGGTATTTTTGGTTCAAACAATGTGTTCGACAAATTGGATGGTTATTTTATTTGCGTTAGTTGCTTGTCATTTCTATGTGCAGAGGAACGATATGGTTGAATACTTTGGGGAGCAGTTATCTGGTTTCGCTTTCTCCGTCAATGGCTGGGTTCAATCCTATGGATCTCGCTGTGTCAAGCCACCAATCATCTATGGTGATGTTAGCCGTCCGAAGGCCATGACTGTATTCTGGTCCAGCATGGCTCAAAGTATGACTTCTCGCCCGATGAAGGGTATGCTTACTGGTCCAGTTACCATTCTCAACTGGTCATTTG
>JAWWMW010002064.1:20183-31792 GCA_035048345.1 Echeveria elegans
TCTTATAAATAAATAGCAAAACGGACCTAAAACCAAATGTAAAAAGATATAATTATCCTTCATTAAACAAATAAAATTACTAAACTACTCATTACCCGTTAACCTTCTTAAGTCCATTATTGAAGCCCAAACTTCAAATACCATAAAATAATATGAAAAAATTAAAAAAATAAAAAATAAACATTAAAAATAAAAAAAGTAATCAGGTTGAGATACGAAAAAAATATAAGCAAAAATTGTATAAAATAAAACGTAAAAATTTAAAAAATAAATATTTAAATAAAAAATTATGCGGAAAACATTTAGCATTTTGGAAGAATCGGCTAAAAATACAGAAAAAATTCCCGTCGGGACGACATGAGCGTAGTTTAATTAATTAATAAATAAATAATTGAAAATTTTGGAAATTGAATTTCACGGGATTGTCTCGTTGTTCCATTTTTTGACGTGATTAAGGTTCAAACTAAGGGTCCGTTTTTTTTGAACTGAATCAAAACTGAACTGAAGTAAACATAAAATTTAATAAATTATTAATAAATTATTTTTAATTATTATTTTTAATTTTAAAAAATAGTTTTAATAATAATGAATGAGTCTTAAGCTTGTACTCATAGTTTTAAGTCTTATTATATTTTTAAAATAATTTTTAGAATAATGAATATTTATCGGTTGAGCTGAACTGACTTAGTCAAAAGAACAGAGCCTAAAGCCTAACTCTTTCTAGAACACATTATTATCATAACGTGACTTTGTAGACTGAGATCCAGTTAGCGTAAGCGAATGACTGAATGATGCATCTATCTTTGGAGGCAAGCAAAAAGATGCAGTAGTAAAATGGACATTAAAAGTAGGGCACGATGACAGCATATAAATACAGCTAAAACATGACCAAAAACTCATTCAAGCATTTTGGTTTTTCCTATTTTTGCACACAATCTATGAACCACATTTCCGCATGAAGTTAAATGAAGCAGAAGCCACAGGGAAGTTAAACAATGATGAAAGGTGGAGTGTCTGTGTCGGTGTCGGTGTCGGTTTCGGTGTCGGACAATGACCAAAAAGCCCTTCCTTTCTACGCCAAGACACTACGCACTACTTACCTCTCATCCGACGCAAGATCGCGCACGACTCATCAACTTACGTCCTACTTCCATCACGACTCTTCTCGCTAATCCGTTCACATTACATGCATTACTTTTATGGTATTGGTCGAAAACGTACGAAATACATACTGAATAATCCGCTACCATGACGTCAATTTACTTAATAAACCACATAATCATGTACTTTTTTTTACTTGAAATGACGTCAGTCAACTATTTATCCAATAACATATTTCGTATGTAAACGGCTATAAATTTGTTTTTAACTTTCGATTTTTGATTGACGATGAAGACAATGGCCGAGGCAATAAGGCCGGACGCCAACGGTGTTTTCAAAATTTTTATATATGACTAGATGGGCACCCGTCGTTTCAATGGAAAAGTGGCCGGAACATGCGCATGTTGCTTGAATTTCAAAATTAAAATGAGAATTATTCGTTATTAGTTTCGTCACCTACTCGTCCCAAATGTGCAATGTACATGATCAAATATGATCAATACTTTATTATTACTCGGTAAAATACGATCAATGTACGCTCATCCGTCATCTCGAATGTAAAATCCACCTGATCAAATATGCGATCATTTACGAATTTGAAATCTACCTTGTCAAATATGTGATCAAATACGGTTAACACTTGATTGATGACGTGATTTGAAATAAGTGGTATAGAAAGTGTGTATTTTGGGCATTATTTGACTATGAATCATATTCTATTATAAGTATAGATGTGGGAGCTTTCTTGCTTGATATAAGATGATTGATTGATTGGTGGGTTCTTGGCTCATCTGATTATTTAAGATGTTTTGTTGTTTTTTTGTTGTTTTATATTTATGTAATTTTTTTTTATTCTGGTCAAACAACTACTGTAACAGTTGAACTTTTTCCTACTCATATGGTGGATTCGAGACTCTTTATCTCAGAGTTTGGACTACATGCCGACTTTCCCCTTACAACATGCCGACTTTTTCCTAAATTAATTTTTTAATACTGATTGATTTAAATAATAATTTAAAATTTATAAAAGAAGTAATAAATTCAGTCTAATTAAAACATGTCATGTGTACTCGTGTAATTCATAATTTGTCTCAATGTCTATAGGCAATTTTTACCTTCCGGT
The DNA here is from genome assembly GCA_035048345.1 of Echeveria elegans. Classification (NCBI taxonomy): domain Eukaryota; kingdom Viridiplantae; phylum Streptophyta; class Magnoliopsida; order Saxifragales; family Crassulaceae; genus Echeveria; species Echeveria elegans. Next base: position 22,408 of record JAWWMW010002064.1, read on the forward strand.
TCAGTTTTCGAGAATTGTCTTTCACAATGCCTACCTGATGCACACTAAAAACACTCCCCAACGCCTACCTGCTGTGAATGCTCTTATTATTTTCAGCCACGTCAAAATAAATTTAATATAAATATTAGAAAATTTAAATACGGATAACAAATGGCCCCCTGCTATTTTTAGAAATCACGCCCCGCTTGACCAATCGACCTTTACGACGGGATGAAGACATGATTTCTTGTTTGTAACTTCGATTGATGCTCGAAAACTACCACGTTTTATCGAAAACTTATTCGATTTGAAGATGGTGGCCAACAAGCAACTCAGTAGAGAATAATCAACCGCGCTGTGTCGGTTGTCAAAGTGTATGGGCCTAAGAATATAAGGATGTATTATATTTTTCAGAATATACAGTCAACTCCTCTATAACATTTCAAAATGTTTGGGCAAAATGGATAGGATGTTATATAAAAAAGACAGAGGCTGTTATAATGAGAACTTTTATAAGGGAAGATTTGAAACGGTAATGATTCAAGATGACTGTTATAATGACAAATCTGTTATAAGAAGCGCTGTTATAGAGAGGCTGACTGTATAATCTGTTTAAAAGGGTTCAATCACACCAACTTGCATGATAGCAATGAAAAAAGGATTTTGGCTTCAAATTGTTGTCGGCAACAAGAGATCAAAATCTGCTGTTGGATTGAGCAGCCTAATTCAAAACCCTACACAGCAAAATAAGTACATATATAATAAATTAGATTACATACAAAGGGCTCGGATGCATCTCTGTCTTAAAGTCCTGTGTGCTTGGATGATATATGAATAATTTAAAAAAATTACATACAAAGAAATTCAAGTTATATATTCTTTCCATTTCAATTTTTTCTTTCCATTTAGTAGTTGACACAGTTTTTAAGAAAATTAAATTATATGAGATAAAAGTAGAAAAGAAAATGAGTATAAAATGAATAGATTGGAGACAAAGTATAAATATGAGAGAAAAAGTTTTCCATTTAAGGTAATGAAAAGAAAATTTTGAGACACCAAAAATAGAAAATGAGAAAAAAAATATGAGACGGATAGAGTAATTATTAGCAGAAAAATTATTATTAAAATAAAATGATAAACTATTCATAAATGCTAACGGTCGTTAACGAACCGGAGCTGAGACATAACGGCGTCAAAATACACAGCGAGGGAAACCAAATTCTTTTAAAAAACCAAAACCCTAAATCCATTTTTTTCCTATATTTTCATTTTGCCCTATACGCTCAACTCCTCCCCTCCCCACCGCCGCTCTCCGATTCGCCAACCGTCTAATCTCTCTTCAACTCAATCAATCGAAGACTTCAACCTCTAGCTGATAATTCCAGATCGGCAGCTTCAGTTCAGGTCCGTCAGTTGGAAACCCTAAACTGAATTTTAGGGCATCTCATTTTTTTCTAAAAAAATTATATTTAATTTAAATATATTATGTCTAGAGTTTAGTTGAGCTTTCATTTTGGTTTGCAGAGATATTCAGTTGGAGATCTTTTTAATGTGATTGTTGCAGTGCAGTGCTGAGGGGGAGCTTTTGTTGTTTGTTTGGATGGGGGAAGTTGTTGCAAAGCGAAGCGTACCAGCCGAATCTCTTGAATTTGGGGGTGTAGGTGGGGCTCAAATGAAGAGAAAGACGATTTCCGAATTGAGAGTAAGATTCTTTGTGTTAGTTTGTTTACTTCACAGTTAGGTTTTTTTTTTTGGTTACCTGCTTATTTAGTTATGAAAATAAATGTTGACTCTTGTTGGTTGTATGGCACAGAGGGAGCAATTGAAAAGGAAGAATATTATTGAGATTGTTGATGAGTCTGCTCCTCCTTTGCTTGATTCGTTCAAGTGAGTTGTTGCCTAATTAGTTTGGTGGTTTTATCTTGTTGCCAAATGGTTGTTTTTCGTATTATCTTTAGCAGTTCTTTTAAACCGATCCCCACTTCTAAATCAGAGGGATGAGTGGATTCAAGAAGCCAGATTTTCCAAGCATTCCGAAATATAAAGACACTCGTTTAGGTGATGTGTATCAAGTTAAAAAATCAAGAATGCTGATGCTCTCTGGTAAAGAAAATACAAAGGTGTGTGAAATTCACTTGTAAATTTGCTTATTTTTATGTAATAATCAATTACTGACAATATTTGCATCAGAAGCAAGAATGTCTCCCAGCCGATACAACTTGTGGCACCAAAACTATTCCTAACACGCTGAACATAGCTTCCAATGAGCAACCAGCAGTTAGGTATGTTTCCCAAGTGTCTGAAACTGAAATAATACCTGATAGTCTACAGTTTCAGGTTCTTACTTATAATATGTGTTCTGACTTCTGATATATACCTGTAGTGGAGAGAGACCTTTAACACACTCTGAAGATGCCAAGGATGATGCAGATGCTGCTCAAGGATGTCCAGCACCAGCAACTGAAGAACTAAATGAAAATACTTTCCGTAGCGTGGCTGAGCTTTCGCGGGGTCAAGGAAGATTTATGGAACTAGGATCTGTGGATATGGTAATCAACATTCTCATCTTCTGTTATTTGGTAGTTGGTGAACACTTATTTTTTGCCAACTCAATTTTTTTTTATCTCCTCTTCTTTCCCCTTTTCCAAAGGATAAAGCACTGAAGGGACTTGGCCTTAAGGTTCCTGTTCCTACGTCGGTTTCGTCAGGTTCTTTGAAATGGCCTGGCCGTCCCCGAGCAATGGATTCCATTAACTTATGTCACGAGCTCACTGTTCATGGCTCAAAGATTCCCCTTGACCTGACACTTAAGACATATATTCGAGTTGTGTCATCTTCCTCTGTGAGTGGGTAAGCATTTCTTTGATTGATTAGTTAGTATAGTTTTCTGTTATAACTCTATTTGTAGCAAAATGTTGTGCAATTGTTTTACTTTTTTTTCTTATGTAATTCTAGGATCCAAAGATCTATCTTGGGAAGTACTTACAATGGTATGATCCAGTGTTGCATGGAAAAAGGGGATCTTGATAATCAGGTGGTTGGCCCTTTGTCCGTGGCCCTATCCCAAAGTCAGATTTACAATTCCAAAGTTCTATGTTCGTGGGTGTATCCACAGTCTTCTTTACCGCCATCTGTCATATCAGCATTTACATTGTCTGCTTCCGAGGGCGGTGAATAATAAACTTTGACATAATTACATTTCTTTTTTATCAATTAGCTTGTACCTAAATACCTCATTTTATTTAATTGAAATAGATTTTTTAAACAAGCGACACTTGGCTTGGGAGGACGCATTTAGGTGTTTGTACTACATGCTCAGGAAGAACGCATGCAACATATTCTACGGTAAACATATCCATCCCTGTTATATTTCTTTTTTGTAGCTCTCTTTCCTCTTTTCTATTTGTTGGAGACCAAGTTTGTGTATCAGTGGTTAGTTCAAAACTTTTCTTGACTACAAAAAAAAAAAATGATTCTTCATATGCTTAAGTGTAGTTTGCACCGTTCAATTCGTGGTGCTGTTTACTAGCTCCCCTGGAAAGGGGAAAACTAAAAGCACCTGCCATGCTTATATCTCCAAGTCAACAAGAGGGTTAAGATCCCTGCTAAAAGAACATGTAAGAACTGATGGCCACTCTAATCTTTGTTATACTTCATTATTGGAATTACCCTGATTTCTGAATACTTATCTGGCCAACTTGTGATTTTTTGAAATGTTTGATGGGTGTAAAGAAAACTATTCTCCCACTTCTGTATGAAAAAAGTTGCATCGAAAACCTCTTATTCACATTTTTGGTGTTGTAGACATTAGGTTGTATAGTGCATATGTTATTTTATATTGCACTCCAGTATCGTCTTTATGCTCCTGGCGTAACCAACGTATCAGAAAAGCATTCTGCCGATAGCCCGATACTGATAGTACTCATAACTCATGCTTCTGTAATGTTTCTGCTTAGGATGTAAGCTTCTCAATGCCATTATGTCAGTCTAGAATGGAGGAGGCTACAATGGAAGACTTGGTAGAGCTCTCCGAAATCGAGAAACAGAATCTTGGACAGGTGCTTCAAGTACCCATAAAAATATTCTGTTAGAATGCACGGCTTATCAAGTCCCTGAATTTGCTAGCCTCACTCAATTCAGTTTTATCTATGTTGGATTAATTGGTGGATATAACTTAACATTTTTTTAGTTTATATAACTGGAATCTAATATTTTGTGGTTATAATATAAACTGTGTTTGCTGTAGACTCGTAGAGTCCGGTCATCTGCTGATGTTGATGGTACTCCAAAATCTTTGTTATTGGTTGAAGGAAATCAAAATGTGCACGGATTATACGATTTTATGCTGAATTATAGGTAAGTTAACCTCTCAGCAGAGGAGAAAACAATTTTATTTGCAAATTTCCTCTGAAGGATCAGAAAAGAAAGCATAGATACCATCAGACTGGCCGCTTTCTGTGTGATGTACCATTTATCAGTGCACATTTGCAGGTCACTTTTGTCTACCCTGACTGGTTCAGATGTTCCGATGCTATATTCACCAGCAATGTTCCAGAATGCATCTCTTCATATGCCAGAGGTTAGAAACCTGTCACTACTTTTTACCCAATGCTATTTCAGTTCTTCTAAGCAAACCATAACTTAACCTTCTTCTTGTTCGTTGGTGCATTTTCATCTCCTAACAGGACATCTTAGACTTATTAAGCTGTACTTTGCCTTTAAATTATACTTGGCTCACCACATATTCAACTCCTAATGGGACATCTGAAGTCAATTTATCATTTGCCTATGTTACAGTGCAAAATTATCATTTTCCCCATTTTTTCAATCGGTTAATTACTTGTAAACTAAATAATAATTTGTTCATTATATCAAATTGTATCATTTTATCCAAATTTGGGAATCAGAAGTTATTGCATATTCACATTTAGTACTTAAATTTTGTGCAGATCCAATGCAAGGAGTTAAATAAATTGGATCATTCCGCTCTTTCTCCCAAAGAATCTTACAGTGTTGAAGTTAGGGACACATATCTTCCTCCGTGGATTACTTGCAACTTGTGTGCAATCATGGGTTCTGAGGGGAGGGATTTCGAAGCAAGGTTTGCTTTTATCTTAATTTGAGACTGAAGGTGTATTACTCTTGGATTCACTCAATGATTGTTTAAAATTGCATTTGGCAGCTTTACTACGGAGCCCTCTTCAGCAGGGTTGAATGTTGCACTTCAGAAGCTGAAAAATGAATCTGAGGAAACAACACCAGATGTCATATCAACATTTGAGATTCCGGGTACTTTTATTGCCTCAGAAATGTGTGCTGCTGTGCTAAAGGGTCTGAAGTACTGCGGTAAATCCTTTTCAGCTTCATTTTCCCGAGTATAAGATTCAAGCTGTGCCCTCAAATGCAAATGGCGTCATGTCATCTAGTGATTACTCTTATTAAGTTGCCCATCCGAAACCATACAGCAACATTAACCCGTTTCGACAATTAAATGTTGTGTTATGGTGTGTCAATGTAAAACAAAGGATTAATGGATGCATATTTTGTGTTGTACAACCAAAATATCACGTCTGATACTGGTTACTGAAATTCAGTCAAAGCAGTTGCATGTAGAGCAACCATTCCTGATGAAGTAGCTAAGGAAATATATAGTTCACAACGTCTCGCCCCGCCATGCAAAACAACGTTAGATTAACAGAAACTGTTGACTGCACAGGAATTTCAGATTCATCCACAGACATTCTTAAGTACAATGCTACCTTTTACGTCATCATAGAAGCCACTAAATGAGGATTTCGAGTCAAGAAAGCCGCAAAGCGCCATGGCGTCCACGCCTTGAGACTAGAAAAACGCTGGGACGCATTGTGGCTACGAAAACCCGATATGAAGTAGTAATTGATTATTATTCAACTGAGTTTTTATTTTAATTGTGAAAGGACAGGACAATCTCCCGATTCGGCTTGAAACCACCGAAATTATAATTATAATTTTTTGACGAAAATGAAGTACGGAATTTACAGCATACTAAACTGAGAGATGATGAATATTGAGCTGTATTTCAGATTTATGTCTTATTTTAAGATATGAATCAAACTATAATGTTACAGCACTGTTTCCAGAATGGTTTCCAAAGCAGTGGCAAGGGCCATCAGGACCAGCATCCTTACCAATTCGTTGCAGTATATTATTTACCACATTTCCGAACGCATTCGCCTACATTAGTATCCAATCACATACTTGGTTTGTAAATCCCAATAATCTTTAGACTGTTTCACCATCTCAGCTCGTTCCGCATTGTGCCTCTCCTTCCAATAATCCCTGAGCCTGAAATATAAAATTTAAAAGTCACTACACTTTTTGATCTGACAAAGGAAATTGATTGCACCCTGGCATAGAAAACGTATTATACTTATCGATGATTTGTCGTGCACATGTATACTCCTCTTATAGAAATATAAAAGTTCAGCGATTACTAATGTCTAAAGTACGATTACCTTTTCTTGATGAGCAAATCTAGTTCAAGCATGTGCACTGCTTTATTGTATACACCAGCCTGCATATGCATAAGAACAAATTGTTGATTATAAACCCCACACAAGAAATGAATTTATATAGTTAGTAACACTAGTGCACATCTCCAAAACTAGTTATGTATAGTTTCTTATTTATGTGGTATTTGTATACAAACCTCTCGGCAGACCGGGCACCTGGATTCTGGGCTGGCAGCTTTAAGGCCTTGGAAGATCATTACAGAAGCGGAAGAGCAAGCACATGATTTGCAGAACCGATGACCACAAGAGAGAGCATATGGATTGAAAATAGTGTCCTGTTAATGAATCATACAATGTTGAGTACCACAGGAGAGAGAAAGTGATGCGTAGCTTGGCCATATAACAAACTTGCAGTTTTAAGAATGTATAGAAAACTGCAGATAAGAAGAAGAAAAAACACTCCCAGAGTCAATATTAAGTTTCCTAGGTAAGAACACAGAAACATATGAACAGGTAACTTACCAAACAAACAGCACAACTCAGATCATATTCGATTTCCAAGGAGTCCGGAAGCCTCAGTGTCATAACAGGTTGGTCAGAATCAAGGCGACATGAAAAAAGAGCTTCTGAGGCTTCAAGATCCGAATCAGATCCAGTAAAATTCAAATAGAAGGCTCCAAGCTCAACTAACCAGGGCGACTGCAGAAGCTCAATGTGTTCGGCACGCATCTTGGATTTGAAATTCTGGCCATTCACAGAGCTATGAATCTGCAACAGAAGATGAAACATAAGAAACAAATGACCGTTTTATGACGAAATTGTTATTTATTTCATTCAAAGAGGTAAAAGAATGGCTTCACAAAATTGCAACACGAATTAAAGCAACTTTAGCACAACAACAAAGGCCTAGCTCACACAGAGCCGAGACCCAACTGCACTACAACTCAACATATTCAAATAACACAATTAGCAGCCCAAAAAACACCAGCGGGGAAAACCAGAAACGTTGCAGCTATTCATAGACGCACAAATGACAGGAAAAATGCTCTCAGTAAATGTAAAGTTATTCTAGAATCTCTGACAGAATACCTTATCATATTTCTTTAAGATTTTACGTATGGCAGTTGCATTCATTGTGATGTACTCGATCAGCAGTCTCCCTTCTTCCACCATAATTTGCTGATCATCTTTGAAACATTGCCGCAAACGGATTACATACCTCTGCATTCCAGTTGAAACATGTAGATTAAGGAGGTGTCTGACTCTAGTGCTAAAGCACCCAGCGATGCTCGAAGCCTCCTCCATCAGTTCAGAGAAGAACTTTTGATCACAAACTACAAAAATGAAATTATCAACGTCTGATTTGCGATCAGGTCAATGATCTAGGAAAGAGTACCACTATTGTCAATACTCTAACACGAGAGAGCACAACTATATTAAAAACTGCATTTTACACAACGCGTTATAGTCAAAACTCCAACAACAAAAAATCAAGTGCATTTCAGCATGCTAAAGCAGGCATTTGATGGTAAACAAAATAAAACTAAAAAAAAGGTTTTGATCACACAGTATGGCTCAGAAAAGGTTTTGGGGCGATGGCCATGTGGACATCGTCAAATCCAGTATCCACTCAACTATCATCTCAGCTAATATTACTTCTAACTTCTAAGCAGTTAAAAAAAATCACCAAACACAGAGATACTTACCGGCACAGTTTTCAAACTGACATAACTGGGACAACAAACCCTCATCATTCTCCTTAAATTCTTCTTCACAATCACCATCAGATGAACCGTGCAACGCTCTACAAGCACGACACCTTTTCAAAACTTTCTTAAGTCGCTTATATTCCACATGTGCAAAATTATCCTGCAGATCCTCATGTTCATGAAGAAATTCCGTAAAAGTCTCTCCGAATTTCATCACTCCAACCTTACTTGTCACTCCACTACCCCTGCCCACAAACACAAACCTAACAATCTCAGCACAATATACCAGTAACATAAAACAAAACAACGAAATGCAGCATTCGAGGCGCCACTGTCCGCCTACTCCCAACAAATCACCAATAAAAAAAAACATTAACAATACCAAATTCCTGCGAGATCCACAACGGATCATCTAAAGCAGTCAAAATCTGACACAGCTTGCGGTCCTCAATTCACATGCACATACAAACGAAATAAATATATATGAAATATAAGATTATACCAAATCACCTAAATTACATAACAACAGAAAACATCAAAATCATCATTCATCAGCTGTTCCGAAATTAGATCAATTAAACATAATATAGTTTAAAATTAATTCACCGAAAATCGACATAATTAAATCAAATTAGCGAAGAAGAAGAAAAAAAAACACATACGGAGAGAGAGAGAGAGAGGAATGGTGAAGGATGAAAGTTGTGGTTTGAAAATTGAAACCCTACCCTACGTTACGAGAAATATTTACGAGGTGAATGATTTTGATTCGGATGCAAAGATTGATTTTTTTTTTCTGTTTCTGGAAAAAAAAAGGAGAAGAAGAAGAAGTTGTCGGTCACCTTTCTCCGCAACAGAAGCTGTTGTTCTTTGTTGTCTGTGTCTTGTTAGCTTCGATTCAAATCAATTGACTGCTCTGTTCTCTCCTTTTAAAACCAGCATGCAGGATTGGCGGTTTAATGTGAATTGGACCGTCGGTCTGATTCGGGTTTTAATCACATTTTTTTATTAAAATTCTTCTCAACTCCTTAGAGTATATAGAATTATGTCAAAGAATTGTGTTCCTTTAACCACAATATCTCTGAATCTATATCTATATATATAATAGATTACAATCCATCACCACACATATAGTGACGAGATTTTTTCATCGCTAAATCATGTATTTTCGTCGCTGAATCAATTATGGAATAAGACAAAATAGAAATA
>JAWWMW010002065.1:0-11076 GCA_035048345.1 Echeveria elegans
GTTTTGGATTTGTAATGCTGCAGTCTGCTTGAGGTTTGTGAATTCTTCTAAAAAGGAAACTAAATGGCTTTTATGGTCAGAAAGTGGGTTACTAGATTGGCATATGGCTGGGGGAAACATAATGCCATTTATGTTGATCGGTAAGTCCCAGGGTGATTAGGATGCCAAATTAAGATTATTGATACTGACTAGAAGCTTTGGAATTACTTATGGTATGTGGGTGATCAAAGAGAAATGATGTTAAGAATTTTATTTTGGAAGTTTTCGCAGTTTTTTGCAATTCTCAACAAGTTTAAGTAGCGTAAAATTTATTTCCAAATACTAAAGTTGAGTATTCCTTAGTCTGCAATATGTCATATATTTAAAAACTTCATATGTGGGATATTTTCTTTGCAGCTCGGCAGTTTTGAAATTCAAAATTTGTATTAAAGGGGTTTCACCAGGAAGTGGATCTGCGGTGACCAGGATTAAAAGAGTCCCAATGTTGGGGCTGCTTAATGTATGCATCTTTTACTAAACCTCATGGCTGATATTTATATGTACTGACATTGGTAGCAGATAGGGAATGCCAGTTAGTTTATATATTCGTTTTCAGTATCAACATAAGTAAGCTGTATGGTATAACATGAAAAATATGATTTCTTGTCTTTTTTATGAATTATTTTCGTATACAAATTATGAAATTTTCTCATTGCTAAAACTGGTTAGTAGCGAGCAACTCTGGATGCGAATCTTCTCCTGTAGTTGTATGGCTTAGAAATATGTAATGATATTCACATATTCCTACTGCAGTCTTCTCTTAATGGGTCCGCATCAAACCTCCCAGACAGTACTTATCGCTCCTCTCCATCATCTCTTTCTGGCCTAACTGGTGCAACATCTCTTGGTTTTCACCAATCAGGTAATTTGATATATATTTAAGCTTTTAAGAGGTTTAAGAGATGTTTGAACCTTTTTTGTTGCTATTTCTATATGCAGGATCCCTCCAGGGTATGCAAAATATTCATGGGAGTTTTAACGTATCAAATATACCAGGTGCTCTAGCATCAAAGAATTCCACAATGAATGGCATGCCATCAGGCATCAGCTGTCATGCAACAAGCTGCAGGAGACCTCGCTAGAGGACGTTTTATGTCTAGTCACCTTTCTGGGGCACTATCTCAGGTAATATTCTTCATACGTATGGTTACAGATTCAGAATAGGTTGTCTCGTTATAGCAGAAAAGCGTTATAGAAAGTCTATGATCACTTTCGACACAGAATAGCTGTATAGAAAGACTATGATCACTTTCGACACTTGCTCTATACCTCTGAACTGGAGTGTTCATCAATATTGCAAAATGTCATTATTAGACGCGTGCTTTACCATAGTTGCAAACAAAATCATTCTTTGAATTCACGAAGATGTCCCATGGAAGCGCAGCTGGTCATTCAGGTGTGACAGGTCGATGAGGCCTAAGTTTGGTTGGAAGCCATGGATATACTACAAGCACAAATGGAGTTTGTGGTGCTATCCCTGGGGTTCTTCCTGCATCTGCTACGTCTAGGAACCGCAACACAATCCCAGGATTAGGAGTATCCCCCATGTTGAATAATGCAGGTCAGCGCATTTCAAGTTCTATGGGAAATATGGTTGGTGCTGGTAGTGTAGGAAGGAGCAATAGCTCTGGTGGGGGAATTAACATAGCTGGTCATGCTTCTCGCCTCAATTTTTCTGGCAACAGCGGCACTGGAAGTTTGAACATTCCTGGATCAAATAGGTTTATGGGTGGGCTTCAGCAAGGTACTAGGTTTATGATATGCCGATCCGTCGATTTCCTTCGCTTACTAGTTTTATTTCACTTCAGAGTCTGAGTTAGCTTTTTTTAGGTTGGTAGCATCTTCTTTCACCAATTTTTGTTGAGACTATTACTGTTAAATTCCTAAGTCAATGCATAGGTGATTAACTAGAATATTCTGTTCATATGGCTGAATCTTCGTGGGTTCAGCCTCTCCACAGGGTATTTCCATGCTAGGACATTCATATTTGCCCCAGAATAATTTTCAAACCATGAACAGCTTAAGTTCCATGAGAATGCTAGGCGACATGAACAACAATGAGAGTTCACCGTTTGACTTGAACGACTTCCCTCAGTTAACTAGTCGTCCTAGTTCTGCTGGCGGGCAGCAACAGCAAATGGGTACCTGAAAAGAGTGTTTAATTTTATCTGATTATTACATGTCTCTTGTTTCAATCATATTCAAACCTGCATGTGGCTGGCGCCTGGCGATTTACAGGTTCTATGAGGAAGCAGGGTGTTGGGCTTGGTCAAAGACATCAAGAATTCAGCATTCAAAATGAGGATTTTCCTGCCTTACCAGGATTTAAAGGTCATAATTTTTTTGTATAAGTTTCATTTATTTTGGTGTGGTGGAAGAGATTGGTTAAACTCCCTGATCAAAGCTTGCATATCCATACACAATGCTTCCCAATCGAGGAAAATATATTCTAAGTTAATTCACATTATCATAGTTGATAGTTGGTACTTGGTACATGATAATCAATGCCCATAATCCCATTACAGGCCATCCTATCATTTTCTTCATTACAGGTGGAAATACTATCCTATCATAGTTGGTACTTGATACTTGGTGTGTTGACTGAGTACAAATTGATGAGGCCATCCTATCATTTTCTTCATTACAGGTGGAAATACTGATTATGCCATGGATATGCACCAAAAGGACCAGCTTCATGACAATAATGCATCCATGATATCACATCATTTCACTGTGGGTACATGTTGGACTTTCCCTTTTTTCCGTACGGTATATTTTACCTCATTAAGTGCTTATATCATGCACTTTATGGACATTTAAATTCAGGACGGAAGATCCATTGGATTTGGCGTAGGTGGCATGTATTCAACCCATCACCCACAGCATCATTCTACCTCAGGCATTGGCAGTGGTGTCAACTTTTCACAACTTAACAATCAGGACCTTCTTGATTTACACGGCTCTGATATGTTCCCAATGTCACCGTCAAATTTTCATGCACAGGTGCTTTTTCTGCGATTTGATCATTCAGTTGATGAAATAATATGTTCTCGTGACTAACATCCTTAAACAACCTTAGTGTAAAACTTAAAGGTGGGGGTTTGTCAAAATAAATTTCCCTGACGATGCAGTTATCTTCTTTCAGATTAATGGACTATCTGGTATTGGACTAAGACCCCATAACTCTTCTAATACAGTTTCTGGGATGGGATCTTATGACCAGCTTATACAACAATATCAACAGCAAAGTCAGTCCCAATATTGCTTACCCCAAATGTCCGGCACTGGTCAAATGTATAGAGATTTTGATACAAAACCAGTGCAGGAGTCACAGCCTACCCCAGATCAGTTTGGCCTACTTGGTCTGCTAAGTGTGGTACGAATGAGCGACCCGGCCTGGTTTGACGTCTCTTGCAATTGGAGTTGATCTGACCACTTTGGGATTGTATTTGAACTCGGCTGAAAATCTGCATAAGACATTCAGTTCTCCATGGTCTGATGAGCCTGCTAAAGGCGATCCAGAGTTCAGCGTGCCACAATGTTATTATGCGAAGCCACCTCTTCCTCTACATGTGAGTGGCAGCATGTGTACATTATTTCTCAGCTTGCGTGCGAGCCACTTCTGTGATCTAATTCTGTTTATTAGTTGCAGCCAAGCCATTTCTCCAAGTTTCAGCTTGAAACTCTATTTTATGTATTTTACAGGTGCGTCTTCTCAGATAATATATGTGCTTGTATCATTTCAACGGCTCTTTTATATGTTTATTGAAAACAAGCCTTTTCTCTCTCTCAGCATGCCTAAAGATGAAATGCAATTGTACGCTGCCCACAAACTGTAAGTCTAATACTAACTTAGCGTAACACTTCGTTGACAGTTTCCCCTCCCTATTTGATTGTAGATTCATACGGAAATGTGTGTGTGTGATTTGTGCAGGTACAATCAAGGCTGGTTTTACCATAAGGAGCACAGGTTTTGGTTGACAAGGGTTCCCAACTCAGAGTCACTTGTTAAGACAACTACTTACGAAAGAGGACCTTATCTGTGCTTTGATCCAAATACATTTGACACAATCCGAAAGGTTTGATGCTTTTGTCTTCACAATGTCGAATTTTCCCATTAATGGTCTTTCCGAAAAAATCATGATGCTCAGAAATTTGGTTGCAGGATAATTTCGTTGTGCATTATGAAATGGTGGAAAAAAGACCGATTTTACCTCAGCATTGACAAATATGTATTAGGCTGTTTAAACTCCTGTACAATGTAAAATTTTGGTGCAAGTTATCATGGCTCCCGAAAGTATGTTGGGTTCATGCAGTCATCACCTGTAATATGCCAGTCGTGTCTAACATCTAGTAGTTTGTCTAACAGGTCCAATACCTAGACGACCACTCTCTTCCAAGATATTCTGCACCAGTCAGCAGTCTTAAGTCGGACTGAGACCATCCATATGAGCACCTCAGTTTAGGCTTCCATTTCCAACTAAGTGGCAGTTGTTGAATGTGTAATGTTGTATATTTTGTATTTGTATTCCCTGTTGAGGTAAAAAAAAGAACTGTGGAAAATGTAGTTTCCTGTTCTCATCAATACGACCGGAAATAGATCATGTCCAAAATAGCACTATGTATTTAGAAAAAAAAGACAGGAATGAATTCTTAACTTTCATTGGTGACAAACATATGAAGATTGGGAAAAATATCGAGTCAATCTACATCAGATTTCCGTGAAGACCCCAGGCTTGGCCGATCCGCCACGTCAGCGGGGAACACTTGAGATAGCCTGTGGTCCTTCTCTGATTCAAGTTTAAGACTTCCAACCTCACTAGATAGTATTTGTTATCATTTAATGAATAAATTGTCGATGGATGGGTGTTTATTGAACTGATTATTTTTGTATGTATGACTATTGATAAAAAATATTTTAATGGATGATTTTGAATAATATCATATTTTACGGGTGAGTATTGATCCTTCGCTGAGATTAATTAACATCTCTCTACGAGATGCAATTTATATATTACTGTACTCTTACAAGCCTAATGATGTTGTTTGAGCAGCATGCGCGCATCCATTGTGAAGTTAACAGCAAACAACTTGTTCTCTTCATAGTTGGACACATTCATCCGCTTCATTTTATGTATATTTTTGAAAGTGCATTTATTTATACAAGGATTAACGGTTGTATCTAGTGTTTGTAAAAAAATTATAAATTTAGTAATCAGTTTTTGGTATTCAACCCATGAAACGATGAAGTAATAATTCACTAATGGACGCATATATAGTTTGCTCTTCAAAGGAACATACATGACTTTTAACAAACTAAACTAGCATTGAAAGACTTCACATTCATTGATTCGAGCTCTAGCAAGCGGAACACAAACAAGATCATGAGCCCTAGGAGCAGTCAGTCCCGACCGCTCAGTCATGTCCACCTTCAACTTCTCACCATTCGAGCCGGCCAGCTTCCACTCAAAGCACTGAACCATGGCTGCAAACACCATAGGAAGTTCCATCATCGCTAGGGTCATCCCAGGGCATCCTCTTCTACCGCTTCCAAATGGCAAAACATTAAAATGTTGGCCTTTAACATCAGGACCATCAAGCCCAAGAAACCTACTTGGCCTAAACTCTAAGGGGTTGTCCCAATACTTAGGGTTCCTGACCATGTCCCAATTGTTGACAAAAAGGATACTACCCTCCGGGATACTGTATCCTGCAATGGTCACCTCTTTGGTAGACTTCCTGGCTAACACCGGGATGGGTGGATGGAGGCGAAGAGTTTCTTTGATAATGGCTTGGATGAAGGGTAAGTTTGGTACATCGGATTCTTCGACTATACGATTGTATCCAATAACTTTGTCGATTTCGTCACTGGCAGCTTGCATGATGGATTCATTGTTGATCAGTTCCGCCAATGCCCACTCCAGCACTATGGCTGACGTGTCAGTTGCCGCTGTGAAATAGTCCTGATTGAATCATCAAATTAGGGTTTTGTTAGTATTTTCTGGAAACAAATTAAATATAATATAATTCATCCATATTATAGAGATCATCAGTCTTATCCTATATTCAAATCACCATTTGTCTTTTTTTTTATATATAAAGAAAATATAATAACTGGTCAATGTACTTATTATATGACTGACAGTAACTTGACTGTCGGAGAGACAAAAACAAGATATACTATTTATTAAAGAACGGAGTATGAAAGTGAAAGAAATAAGAAATTTTACCAAAATAAGTGCTTTGATATTGTTTCTAGTAAGCTTCATTTCGGCATGCTCATCATCCATAACGTCGAGTAAAATGTCCAGAAAATCTTTCACTGAATCTTCACTCTTCTCATCTCCACTAGCACTTTTCCTCTGAGCTTCCCTATCAGATATGATCCTCTCCAACAATCCATCATACCTTCTAAACACCATCTCCACTCTCTCTTTTGTTCCATTAAAGTCAACTCCTTTCAGAATCCCAACAAAATCCGACAAGTTAAACTCTCCAAACATCTTTGTAACCTCACGAACCAATGCCCTAACTTCCTCAGCCTGGCCTTCGGTCTCAGAAGTCCTGACTCCAATCATCATTTGAGAGATTATGTTGTTAGTGAGCTTGAGGAACTCCTCGGTCAAGTTGACTGGTGAAGCGTCTTTGGCTTTGAGCATTAGTACATTAAGGAACCGATGGCACTCTCTACGGCGGACGGGGAGGAACTTGGCTAGGCTTTTAGCGCCTAGGAGATCAACTGTGCTGAGTTTCTTGATGAATTTCCAATATGGGCCGTAAGGTGCGAAGGCGAAGGCTGAGTTGTAAGTGAGGCGGTCTATGGCCATAGAGTGTTTACGAGCAGAAAAGTCAAGTTCATGAGTTTTGATAAACTCTCTAGCTAAGTCTGGGCTAGAAACTAAGACGATTGGGACAGACCCAAACTTTAGATGAACAATGGGGCCGTAGCGAGCGGATAAGCTTTGGAAGGCGTGGTGCACCATTGGTCCGAGTAGGTGAAGGTGGCCGATGAGAGGTAATCCCCATGGACCCGGAGGAAGGCGTTTACCGCGTCTACGATGCTTTAATAAGTTGATGGAGATGAAAAATATGGAAATGGCGGTTAGAGAGAGAGAAGTACTAAGCACAAGCTGCATAATTGCGACTAGGTGTTTTTTCGATTGAGGTTTGAATGGATATCAGGATATGTGATTTGGTTGTCACATGTACATATTTGTAGAAGAAATGGGAAGAGAGTTGGGATAACATATTAGGGTTGACATTACATGATCTACAAGAGGCTGCAGGTATGCATGGTTGAATAGTATCTTCAAAACACAAATAATTAACAAATCCAACCAGTTGAATATAATTAAGGATAATTTTGTACGTGAAGTTTGTCATATTAGCAATTTTCGTTACCTATATTTTGGATATTAGCAATCTCGTTGCCTGCTGTACACAAAATATTAGCAGTTTCGATTCCTGAAATATGTACGACTTGTATCGAAAATGCTAATATCCAAAACATAAATACCGAATTTGCTAATATGTCAAACGTCAGTTATTGGGAGAAATTACCCTATAATTAATAACAAGGTACGTAAAAGATAAAACCAATGGTGCGCTGAGGTGTTGGGGTCAGTGCCTTCATATTTTTCAATCAAATTGCTTCATTTGAATAATCACACATACAAGATTGATCCTCTCGTATACAATGCCCTATATTTTTCTTTCAAGCCTACGTTAGTAAACTCATCAATCAAATAAAAACAAAACTTCTTGAATATAAATGTCATTTTAATTAGATAAATTTAAACGCTTAAATGTCGAATAGAATTTTGAGTTTTAGTATTAAATATAGTTATATACCTCAGACTGAATCATGAATTCTTTTTTTTCTTAGGTTTTGACATTTGATGGGTATATGTCCAAATAAGTAAGTAGGTAATTTACTTGATGTAGTAAATGACACGCAGTTTGATATATGCAGCCAAACTACACCATGCGGTTGAAGATGCAAACCAAATCAGTCAGAAAGATTTTTGAGTGGAATCAATATTCAACACAATTTTTCCATAAAATGTATAATTTTATATTATAGTTGTTTTCTATGGTTTTTCATTTTCAATGGGGTCAAAATTAAAAAATTAATAGGGTCATGCATGAGTATATATAATATGTAATTCCTTTCTATTTTTAAAAATCAGTTGACCCTTTAATAATGGTATATCCGCCACTGAACCAAACTATTTAATTATTTACAAGAGTTAACGTGTCTTCGTTCAAAACTTTGAAATGGTCGACCTACCGATGACATTGTGGCTACGCATGCTAGACAAGTAACGCAACGTGCCATCTTCCAAATCTACCGAGGAAAGTCTTTGGAGTCCCTCTGATGGGAAAAAGTTATTGTTTATATCAAAGTAAGACGACCAGACCATATCAGTTATAATCCTTTAATGGTGAAATAAGGAGTATATGTTTATTTTTCTAATGGTTGTCACTTTATTTACTCCCTTATCTTTGGATTATTGGAACATCATACTGTGTATCATGATCGAGAAAACTCTAGCTAGCAGCAACCATTCTCCTTTGGTGTTGAAATCATACACACGATCAACCGACAGTAATTAAACCCTAAAGTATGTGTACTCACCATCAGTCGGATACACATATATTTGATAGAGAGAATTTAGCTGCCTGTCCGGTGGAATTGTCGTTACCATTAGGGTAGTGTCGTACTGAGCTGTGGTTGAAGGATCTTTGTAAACCGGAAAAAAATCGCTAAGAATCGAATAGGAGAACTAATGAACTACTCCATAATCGAAGTAAAACCGTTAAAAACCCTCCGTTTGTTTCAATTATAATTTATTGCTGGGTAGATATATTATAGCACCAAAAGCTATTTTTATGATTTTTTTTCTGAATTTTTTCAATTCTTTGTGATAATTAAACTATTTTAAAATTATTTTCCGTTAAATTTAAAAGGAAAAAATGAAAAGGGTGTCTGTGAAAAGATGCAGCTTATTAAATGAAAAAACATACAAATATATTTTGATAAAACACCCAAATATTTTTATGTAATTATTCTTTTTCCGCCTATAAATTTTTTGGAACATTTAGCTTCGATACATCAGGCACCAAACTGATGACTTTTGCTCCTATAAACTAAAATGTTGGTTTTTGTTTCTTATTTCAAAAGTAACTTAAATGTTATCTTTGACGACAGGGAATAATGCATTTAAGTTTAGGACTCAAAAATCAAAGATTAGACAGTGCATTGTAATGCTTTAATTAATAACGAAACATTAATCAAACATCAAAGATCCAAGCTATAGTTTGAATCTATAAATCATGTGGAAATCAATACTAGGAACTAATGGTGTACAGGTTAGAAAGAGTCTCTTAAGTGTATAGGAGGAATTGATAGATTTTAAAGTCGCCACTACATGAGTGAGAGTGATGCATGCATTCTGCATGCAATGAGATTAATAGCAATGAGTGTTGCGAGAGGCAGAGCCCAACTCGTTTGACTGCCAGGCCAAGCAGCATCAAGTTTCAAGGTAAGCAAATACATGGAAATTTGAGTTCGAAAAGCTAAAGATTTTACGCAGATGAGTGAAACATACAGCAAGTATGACTATGTACTTATTGTAAAAAAACTGAAGATGAAACTAGGCAGCTAGTGATGCCCTCGTCTCAAACTTATCTACTTGGATGCAGGGAAGAAAATGTCAGCATTGTTTTGAAAGCAGCTTGTTGAACTTGTGGAGATGGAACCTTCTATGCTGAAGTCCTACCCGCCAAGTAGTGTTCAACACCACAACTCTACCTCCACCCTTAATGTCAGTATCCAACGAGCTTCTTCACAGTTTAGAGCCATGCCTTTTCTATCCTCAGGCCTTTGGCTCTGGCATCTTCAACCTTAAGTTCTTTCCTTCAACAAGCTGCTGCACCAGACTCTCCTTCAAATCCCATGCCCGGCTGACAAACTCAGGTGTAAAGCCGGTTAAGATGCAATTAGAACCGTTGAGGAAGATATCAGTGAATTCACCAGCTTTGTGGCCTTTAGAGGTGTCACCCAATAAAAGGATCACCAGTTCAGTGTCTTCCTTGTTGTACCACCACGTCACAATACCAAATGGCAGAGCAATAGCATCACCTTTCTTGATGGCAATCACTTTCTCTGGAAGAACAATACCCACCGTTCCAATGCCTATAACATCCAAAAATCACGTTATTAACTGAACCTACCGAATACATCCAGACACAACCCATACACTCAAACAGGACCACCTATCAAGGGTTTAACATTAGCCAGGGCAACGAACAGAACACCGACGATAAACTAAAAAAATAACTTTGAACAAAATTAATCAGAAACACAACCATGATTTGTAACACAGTTGTGACAGTAAACAGAACATTTCCACCTCCATCTGCACACCACCAAAGTAGACAAAACATTTCTTGTAGTTCACCACCAGCCCTGTTGACTCCGTGACTCGAAGTTCAAGCCTTCTCAAGAATCTATATAAATATTTCATAACTAATACAAACAAGAGCGGTGACATTGGATCGCCTTACCGTAATCCTCTTCTTGCTTCAAGCACCTTTGTCTGCTCCCACAGATATTATATTTGTACGACACAGCTGTGACCTCAATCATTATCCATTCTACGAAAAGCCTAGGAAATCCCATCTTCATAAGTATTCCCTCCAAAGCCTTACAGTCAATACTGTCATATGCTCTTCGGATGTCTATTTGTATCACACACCTTGGCTATATATGCTTTCTGTTTTACCCTCTTATCAGCTCTTGCGACATGAAGATGTTATCATGTATAACTACAAAAATTGACTGATTCTGGTCCACCATAGAAAAAATATTGTATGAACCATTTTGCAATATTTCATCCATCTCCATATTGTTCTTAAATCTAGCTATGAAGTTCCCTTCATCATGGTAATATATATATATCAGATAAAGAGACAGTGTTCCATACCTTACTCATGAACTGCGTCACAGCAATCACGGTTAGCTCTTCACACACA
>JAWWMW010002066.1:0-10183 GCA_035048345.1 Echeveria elegans
ATTGAGAGATTTTGGGCTGATTAATTCATTTCATAAGGATAAGTTCAAGAAGACAAGAGTTTCGTTCGCCCGAACGAGAGTTTCGTTCGCCCGAACGAAACCCATGACATCCAGAGAAAATCCATTCGCCCAAACGGAAAATCCATTCGCCCGAACGAAACCAAGCAGACTTTAAGAATGGTCTACCAAGAATGATTGGAATTTCAGCATGTGGGTTATCATCCATTTCAAGCACATAAAAATCTACCGGTATGTAAAAATTCCCTTTATTCATAGACATATATTCTAAAACACCAAATGAAACTCTCTTTGATCTATCAGCAAGTCTAATGATAAGGGATGGTTTTGCTAATGTCCCTACGTTTAACTTCTCATATAGAATATATGGCATGATAGAGATTCCATCACCAAAATCACACAAGGCGTCATCTATATCCATGATAGAGATTCCATCATCCAACTTCTCTCCAATTTTCGTGTACATTCGAATCAAAATCTAAATTCGACGTAAATTAGAGATTGTAGCACTTGGAATCAGCTACAATTCTCTAGTTTACGTCAAATTCAGATTTTGAGCTGAAAGCATTTGAAAACATGAGAGAAGTTCTGGTGCCCCACTTGCGTAGTTGCACCGGATCCGAATCCCTATTTTTCGCATTCCGGTTTGTTTCAGTAAAAGTAACAGGAAACGATACTACCCGTAACAGTTTTAATTAAGGATGACAATCAGATCTGCGGGCCTACCCTGCCACACGCCGCTCCGCAAGCAAACAGTGCAGGTCCAATTTAGTCAATTCCGACCCCACCCTGTCCCGCAAGCTAATTAACCCTAATTAATTAAGAATTAATCCTAATTAACCTTACTTAATTAAAACTATCTCTAATTAATTAAAAATTAAACATAATTAACCTAATTAATTAACATTAATCCTAATTAATTAATCCACAAGTTGCAGGATCGAAGAGCAGGTTCCTGTGGATCAGTGCGGGCTAGGGCACGCCTAGGTCTATATCAACCCGTGCACAGAGCAAGACAGATAGATCCGACCCATTCAAAACAGATCGCAATCTGCAAGGATCTGCCCGAACTGCTGCGTTGCTATTCCTAGATTTTGAACATCATTGAGATTTTGAGCTATTTAATTAGTATTATTTCTGGTAGACTTTAGGCCTCGATTGACTTTACGACCCGGACCCGGTGACCTCGGCGCACACGCCACCACAAATACGCAAACCGGAGAAACACACATACGAACAACGACATTAATATGCTAATCGGCGAACCAGAGATCAAATCTTCGTCGTCGTCAGAATGGGCAACAAGATCGCTCGCACCACTCAATCGTCGGCTTCGGAGTACTACCTCCACGACCTACCTTCTTCTTACAATTTAGTCCTCTCTGAGGTCTTAGGTCGTGGCCGTTTCTTCAAATCCATTAAGTGTAAGCACGACGAAGGTCTTGTGCTTGTCAAGGTTTATTTCAAGCGCGGCGACTCTATCGATCTTACCGAATATGAGCGTCGTCTTAATCATATTCGGCAGGTCTTTCGTTCTCTTGATCATCCTCATGTTTGGCCTTTTCAGGTACTGCACCTACTGTCTACTGCTGCTTCTACTCATTGTTTAAATTAACTGATTGATTGTTTATGCAGTTTTCTGAGTGATTGAAGCTTTAGCTGCCCCTCACTTCTGTCCTCTTGGTGTGTGATTAATTATTTTATGATATGGAGTGCTTTGTCTTTTGAGCTATGTTTGTGCTATTTGGTGGTGGTGATGCTGAGATGCTATGTGGAATTCACAATTTAGTTGAATTCAGTTTCCGTTAAATCCAGAAAAAGTGTATCAAGGAGCGTGTAACTATTCATGTTATTGTACCAGGAACAAAATAAGATGTTTTGATGGGCTACAGGAATTGCAGCAGTTTTATGACTAATTCATTACAGTCTGTATAGGTTGAAGAAGATAAGCTTGAGAGCACTGGCTTATTTTTGGTTTCAACAAAATTAAGACATTAGAATTTCGCTTTCTTTTTTGCTCTTTCAAACTAATTTGGACAGTGATAAACTATAATCTTGCAGTTCTGGATCGAGACCGATAAAGCAGCTTACCTCCTTAGGCAGCACTTCTTTCACAATCTTCATGACCGACTTAGCACTCCACCCTTCCTCAGTCTTATTGAGAAGAAATGGCTGATGTTTCAGGTTGCTAGCATTCCCTACCTTGAATCTATTAGAATTTAGACCATCTTGGTCTCCTCTGTTAATTGCTTACCAATGCCTGCTTTTAGTCTGAATGATTATTTTTCTTCATGTGCAGCTTCTTTTTGCTGTCAAACAAAGCCACGAGAATGGGGTTTGTCATGGTAAGTATGTGATTGATATAAACGTGCTCCATTATGTACGAGCTATTGTGCAACAACTCCATTACTTCTTGCATTCAGGCGATATCAAGTGTGAAAATGTGCTCATAACCTCGTGGAATTGGTTGTATCTTGCCGACTTTGCATCTTTCAAACCAACTTATATACCCGATGATGACCCCTCAGACTTCTCATTTTTCTTTGATACTGGAGGAAGACGACGCTGTTATCTGGCACCTGAGGTAAGCACAGTTATTAGTACGAATGCTTAAGTATATAGGGAATAGTTCCAGGTTGTTTCAGTCAACATATAAAGCCAATTGTTTCACATGCATCTGTATTTTTCAATTTTCTTTTGTTATAAAAAGTAAATCGCGCATCTCTCAAGTATGAAAATGTATTCCTGTTTATGTGTATGTGCACGCACACAAACATTTTTCAAGAGACTCTCACACACCCAATGAATGTATGAACAAATTCATACATAAGTATCTTGAAAATTAAAAAGGACTGCGGTATCATATGCCTTCGCACTGAAAGTGTCGCTTCTATTTTTATTGGATAGCTCTCTAGTGATTTGATTTGTAAAGCTCGTCGATATAGAGTGAAATAATAGTCTGTTGATTGTTGTACTGAACTCTTAAATATGAATTAAGCAATTTCCAATTGCAGAGATTCTACGATCATGGTGGGGAGTCCGTAGCCATCCAGGACGCACCTTTGAAATCATCTATGGACATATTTTCCGTGGGGTATGAATATTTTCACATATCTGTGATCTTATCCGGTGTTTCCAATGGAAACATTGGATAGCTAATGTGCTTCATAAAAAGATCAATTCTTATTTGACATGCTAAATGGCTCGAAGGCCACATCGTTGCATCAATATGATGACCATAACTTGATTTCTTTTGCTAAGACTTGCATTAGTGTTGATTCTAATGCTGTCTAATGTAACAGGTGTGTAATTGCCGAGCTTTTCCTTGAAGGTCAGCCACTTTTTGAGTTGTCTCAGCTATTAGCATATCGTAGATGCCAGTACGATCCTACTCCACTGCTGGATAAGGTGTCTACGTGTGTTGTTGCTGGTTTCCTTTTTGAAAACTAAATTGCCTGTTTGCCAAGGATTACATTTCATGTACTAACATATCTGCATGCTGCATCTTAACGAATAGATTCCAGATTCCGGAGTTCGGCAGATGATTTTGCATATGATTCAGTTGGACCCAGCGCTGCGGCTCTCTGCAAATAGCTACCTGCAAAGTTATGCCAGTGTCGTCTTTCCCAGATACTTCTCTCCCTTTCTTCATAATTTCTACTCCTGCTTGAATCCTCTTGATACAGACACTAGGGTAAGATTAGTACGTTTGTCTACTAATTCACTGTTTTCGTATATTGCTTATCTACGATCTTATTTATACTATTACTTTTATTTAGGTTGCTGTCTGTCAGAGTGCTTTTCAAGAAATGCTCAAGCAAATGATGAATGATAAAACTATTCCAGGATATTGTGCTGTTGCACGCATAAATGCCAATCCTGCAAGTTTGACGGCCTTGACAACTATAAATAAGAGGCACAAATCAAATATGGATAAGGAATTTGGGAAAAATGACGAGAATAGCACACTTCACTATCAGTTCCAACTTCTTGGTGATATCAATGATCTGCTTAGGGACGTCAAGCAAAACAACTCAACTGGATCAGAGTTACCATCACACGAGTCTCCTAAATTTTCATCTTTTAACGATCCCAAACACTCGATAAAATCTTCTGGAAAGCCACCTCCAATAACTTCCATAAAAACAGCAAAAGGGCATCCATTTATGCAGAGGGTTTCTCTTAAACGCTTGGACGCATTGATGTCTGAGTATGAGAGCATGTCGGATAGCTTTGGCATGCCTCTCAGACCCATGCCTCAAAATGGTGTCAGGTGTGAAGGTATGGTTTTAATTGCCTCCCTACTTTGTTCATGCATACGCAATGTCAAGCTGTCTCATTTACGAAGAGGGGCTGTGCTTCTACTAAAAACTTCATCAAAGTATATTGACGATGAAGATCGTTTACAGCATGTGCTTCCATATATCATAGCTCTGTTGTCGGATAAAGCAGCCATTGTGCGCTGTGCTGCTTTAGAGACTTTGTGTGATGTTTTGCTTCTAATTCGTGACTTTCCTCCCAGTGATGCAAAGATATTTCCCGAGTACATACTTCCAATGCTTTCCATGCTCCCTGATGACCCTGAGGAAAGTGTACGAATATGTTATGCAAGCAATATATCAAAGCTTGCATTAACAGCTTATGGATTTTTAGCCCTCTCAGTGAATTTAAATAAAGTAGGAGCCATTGAAGAACTTTGTTCAGCCAGAAAACCGCAATTTCCGTCCGCTACTGAGAAACTTGGGCAAACACAGAAAATGAGTGGGGATGCTCAACTTGTGCAACTGAGGAAATCTGTTGCTGACGTTGTTCATGAACTGGTAATGGGCCCGAAGCAAACGCCCAATATTAGGAGAGCTTTACTTCATGACATTGGGAACTTGTGTTGCTTCTTTGGACAAAGACAGAGTAATGAATTTTTGTTGCCCATCCTTCCTGCTTTCCTGAATGATCACGATGATACCCTCAGGGCAGTTTTTTATGAACAGATAGTTTATGTCTGTTTCTTTGTTGGCCAAAGAAGTGTCGAGGAATATCTTCTGCCATATATGGAACAGGCTTTGAGTGATGCAACGGAGGCAGTCATTGTTAACGTTTTAGACTGCTTGTCTATTCTTTGTAAAAGCAGATTCTTACGGAAAAGGATCTTGCTTGATTTGATGCTCCGTGCATTCCTGTTATTGTGCTATCCCACCTATTGTGTTAGGAGGTCAGCCGTCATTTTCTTTGCTGCTATTAGCGAGAATTTGGGTGCTGTAGATTCTCTCGTATATCTTTCCCCAGTTTTGAGGCCTCTGCTCAGAAGACAACCAACATCGCTGACATCTGAGAAGGATCTCTTTTCATGTCTGAATCCTCCAATGTCGAGGAATCAATTTTATCAACTGCTAGAAAAGGGACCGAGTTCAGACATGCTTGAAAGACAAATAAATATCCAGCACAATCCGGCAACTGAAACTGACAGTTTGGGCATGCCTAACAATAAGGGTGATAAAAGCTTGATGAAGAATTGGACTGAGAAAACTCAGAAAATCCAGGTTAATGAAGTTGTTGACAGCAGTCAAATGGTGAGTATAATTAGTGAACACAATAACAGTATCAGTGATGATGACAAGTTGATACCAATAAAAAACCACAGACAGAAAGCTAAAGATGGTGTGGAGCTTCAGGGACCATCAGACAAACTGCAAATTTCTGGCTTTTTGTCTCCTCAAACTGGTGCTATGAATAGCCTTATTCATGATAAATCGCCAGAAGGCATTCCCATTTATTCTTTCAGCATGGACAGAAAACCGGTAGGAGGCCCCACTGAAACATCAGATTCGACATCTCTGGTGAACTCTTTAGGAACAGGCTCTTCATGCTCACCATGGATGGGCTCGCTGCATAAATCTTTTAACTTGGCTAGTTCGGTTTCAGCACCAAAACTTGTTTCAGGATCTTTTAGCATTACCAATGGCTCTAAGCAGTTTCACAGAGTGGTCCAGGAGTCAGATGGGAAGGAAATTGACCAATCACCAATAACTAGTCAGTTCCATGATATGGAAATATCAAGTTCTTCTAAAGGGAGCTTTGTGAATGGGGATGATGTGTCTCGTTCAGATGATTTTACAGGAATGATTGCACGAGCATCATCAGTTACAGATTCTGGATGGAAGCCTCGCGGCTTGTTAGTTGCACATCTCCAAGAGCATCGTTCAGCTGTCAACGACATTGCCATTTCAGCTGATCAGAACTTTTTTGTCAGTGCCTCCGATGATTCTACTGTAAAGTTGTGGGATGCTAGAAAGTTGGAGAAGGATATATCATTCAGATCTAGATTAACGTACGCACTCGAAGGCAGTCGAGCTCTATGTATTACACTGCTTCCGGGTTCTGCAGAGGTCATTGTCGGCGCTGCTGATGGTGTTTTGCATATGTTTTCTGTTGATTATATATCTAGAGGACTGGGCAATGTAGTTGAAAAGTATTCTGGCATAGCAGATGTGAAAAAGAAAAATGTCGGGGAAGGTGCTATTCTATCACTCCTAAACCACTCAGCTGAGAATGGTGCCAGTCCTATGATTATGTATAGTACTCAAAACTGTGGTATTCATCTGTGGGATACCAGAGCGGAACAGGATGCATGGACTCTGAAGGCAATTCCTGAGAAAGGATATGTTTCTAATTTGGTGACAAGTCCTTGTGGTAGCTGGTTTGTTTCTGGCTCATCAAGAGGCATGCTTACTCTTTGGGATATGAGGTTTCTTGTACCTGTGAATTCTTGGCAGTATGCTAATTTGTGTGCAGTGGAGAAAATGTGTCTCTTTGTTCCCCCTCCGTCAGCTTCTTTATCAACTGTGGCAAGACCCCTTGTTTATGTTGCTGCTGGTAGCAATGAAGTTTCTCTTTGGAATGCAGAAAATGGAAGTTGCTATCAGGTAAGATAAACTATTGTTAGTCTAATAGGAAATCTGAATTTCCAAGTATGGACAGCAGATGATAGGCATAATTTGTATGCTAAGGGCATAAAGATTAAGCTTGCTGTTGTATAATATTTTGCAGTACTCTGTTAAAAATTTCAGGTATCTTCCTTCAAATGTGGGCTTTTCCATTAACTGTGTGCAGGTATTTAGGACAACAAACAATGACACTGAAGCTGAATTGGCTGAATTACCTTGGGCATTGGTGAAACCATCTAGTGAACCAGACTCAAGAATGCAAATTGGTCCCAATTATAGGGTTAATGAGCTTAATGATCCAGCCCCTACTCTTCCTGGTGTTCGCGCAATGCTTCCATTACCAGGAGGAGATTTGCTTACAGGAGGAACAGACTTAAAGATCCGTCGTTGGGATCATTCAAGGTTTGTATTTCTCTCCTTACCTTAAATTTCCTTCTCAACTATTTATTGAAATTTCTTATTTAACCTAAACATTCCTCTGTGTATATCAGGCCTGAGAAGAGTTACTGTATATGTGGCCCAAGTCTAAAGGGTGCAACAAATGATGATAATATTTATGAAATGGAGTCAAATTTTGGAGTGCAGGTTGTGAAGGTAAATTCATTCATTCATCATAAACGAATCGTACTTATTGCTATTTTATGTACTATTTCTTCACTACCAACCTATATCATTGCAGTACCTTTTTAGGTGATAATGCGGTGATTTTTGTTATTAAAATAATTAGTTTTGGCTATTTGTCTATGTTGATATCAGTTTATTTTGTCGACCTTTAAAAGCTCAGTGTCTTGATCTTTTTTCAAGACTCGAGGGTTTTGTGTCTTGAATTTGTTGTGTGAAAGTATAATATCCTGATAAGGCGGCCTCTTAGTTTATGTAACCCATGTCCCTTACGAATCATCAAAATAAAAATTGTAGCATTTTTTTTATACAAGTAATTAGTTACAGTCAACTATATGTCAACCTTGAGTGACTATTTTCTGTTTCCATGGATTAGGGAAATCTTAAAGTCTTTCAAATGTTTATTGCATTTACTTTACTGTTACGTTTATTGCATTTTCTTGAAATGTTGTAAAACTTGATCACTCTGGACTAAACACAGGAGACATCAAAAAGGCCTTTGACAACTAAGTATAATTTGAAGGCAATGTTAGCAGCAGCAGCGGTGGACAATGCTGGATGTCATCGCGACTCTGTCATCTCCTTAGCTTCAGTAAAGTTAAACCAGAGACTCCTCATATCCAGCGGCAGAGATGGAGCTGTTAAGGTCTGGAAATAACAAATGTGCAGAATGACACTTGTAAATAGCAAAAAAGTCAGAAACTAGTTTAGCCCACATACTGGTATCATATGAAAAAGAAAACATCTATTTGAATTCTGACCTTAGGAACAAACCCGCATTATTTATCTGCCAACTCTAGTGATTCAAACATTCATGTTGATGCCAAACACGGTTGTTGATGTGAATGCGTATTGTTGTGATCATTCATATGCAAGTTACAAGCAAAAGTGACATGGTAGTCTGTATTTTGAGCTTCCATACAAAGTTGCAGCAAGTGGTGTGGTGTGGCCCAAAACCTATTGCCATTTTTGCCTTCTACCTTCAATGGTGGATATCAATCCTCACTACAAACCTATGTTGCACGGACATGACAATTTCAAAAAATAAGTATCTTGGACATGGCTTGACACGACAAATTCTTTGTGTAATTTTTATAGTATATGTAAAGTAAAATATATAAATTCACCTGTCAAACATAAAATAGAAACCACCTCAGTAAATGAACCGCCCAAGAAGTAAATTAAATTTCTCTGGCAGATATCTGAGAGCAGCCCACTGAGTTGCTCAAAGTAATGGTTGCCATGTGGATTTTATGATCCACAGTGTTCTACTTCTACTCTTAAAAGCATAATAACAGACATGGTTAACCAACTTGTTCGTCCTATTTTTGTTTGTTTCATGATTCTTTTAGGAATTAAACAACACAGACACGGGAACACAGGAACAAAATAAAAGAGACAACATCTTCTGATAAGCAATCAAATTAAACAACAAATTGCAAACCTGGATAGAGTGCCTTCAAGTGGATGATTGTGTTGCTTCCAGACTCAGGTCCATGTTTCGCCATTAGTTCCAAATTTTCCAGCCTGTTGAGTAGCAGATGAAACTAGAAATAAACATGTATGATACAGAATAAACATTATTATTTAGTCATTCTTACACCGCCGCGAGAGTCATCAGGAGTAGGGAGTCAAACCCGAAGAAAGTTGTCGTCGTCGGGAGTCGTCAATTCGCGCAATTCAGTCACCGCCGGGACTCGGGACGCTGCCTGCAGTTTGTCATTTTATACAACGTTTTAGTATTTAGTTAGGTTAAATTATATTACATCGTTTTAAGTATATAACTTAGATTAGGTTAAAAGATGTCATTTTAGTTAGGTTAAATTACTAAACAACAGCGCCGACGCTGCCTGCAGTTTGCCTTTGCCTCAATCCGCCGTGTCCGACACGGGAACGACGACCAATATGCCGTGTCCATGCAACGTAGCTACAAACCACTCGCAGTTCAGGTGGACCAGCCGACCAGTTGAGCATCATATATTTTTAGGACTCAATGGTAAAATAGTTAAAGGGTAGATCAAACAAATGCCTAGCAGATGCATGCCAAATCAAGTGATAAAGAGCAACATTAAATTGTTTTTCAATGAAAGATGGAAAAAGTGGTGAATGTCGGGGTTCGAACGTAATGGGTACCGTTAGAGATGTCAAACTAACACAATGGACAAAATGGATTATGTAAGAATATTATGTGGCCCTTATGATTATTTATCTTATTAATTGATCATTTACCTAATTTATCCTATTATATTATTAGCAATTACTTGATGGACGTAACTGCAATTACTATAACTAATTAGGGTTTCCCCTTGAGTGTATTATAAATAGAGCTTATGATAACTTAAGAGACAATCAATCAATCGATTAATCATCAACATCATACGACCGAAATTAAAAATCCTAAAGGGATTTTCGAGCCTCTTTCTCTTTGTCTCTCTACTGACTAATTTCATCATCAACAATACACTCTAAAAGGTAACCCGATCAAGATATCTTCTTCCCTCAGCAATTCGATCACAGGTTTAACATGTATGATTTAATCATTATTCTTGTTTCATTATACGAATGAAGAATCCTAATCCAACATGTGGTATCAGAGCTTTTGT
>JAWWMW010002068.1:10327-21213 GCA_035048345.1 Echeveria elegans
TAAAACGGACTTGTAACGAATTAACAATGAATTTTTGAATTGATAAAGGTCATATAACAACTAATCAACATTGAGGCACGGGGCGAGGTGCAGGTCGCGGGTCGAGGTAGAGCAGGGCGATGAGATGAATTGGACTTGCCGCGGGGCAGTGCAGGTCAAAATTTGTCTGAATTGGAGCTGCCCCATTTGGCTTGCGGGGCAGGGCGGGGCGGACCGGCGCGGATCGCAGGTCCGCGGGTCAAATTGTCATCCCTAATTGAGATGATTTCTCAGATGATGAAAGAACATCAATGATTATGTTTTACTTATTGGATGTACTCATACATGATATATGATGTGCACATTCAAATTGAGTATTGACACCACTAAATAGTTAAATAAACCAAGTTGAGTGAATGTAGTCGAAATAGATTTGCAAATCTAGTTATAAAGTGGTTTTGTATCACTACAGTGATTTATGAATTGGATTGAGTAACCAAGGATCATAGATGTCAAATCCATAATGCACGATGCGATGGAAATTTCATGTTAATGAAATGCGGAACAACTATTTTGTGACTATTGAAAGTACAAAATATTGTTAAAAGACATATGGACGGTCTGAATGTGAATATACATAACAAGTTTAGGCTTTTAAAGCACTACGAGTTATATTATTCAATTAAATAGAGAGAATTCATGGAACTTAAGAATTACAATCTCAAATAGATGAATGTAATATTTCTTAGTTCATAATAACCGCAACAAATGTGGGGGGTGTCGTCCAACAGTCTAATTACCATTTGAATATGATGTCTTTTAAGGTTTGAAAAGAATAGATCGATCGCTAACCTGAGGGTTGCATTGTGCCAGGCAAAGAGAAGAAAGTGTATAGACTTGTCAAATCTCTTTAATTATGGACTAAAGCAGGCGCCAAAACAATGACATGTAAAATTTGATAATGTTATGTTTCAAAATCAACGAATGTGACAAATGTGTATACATTAAAACACTGATCAGGGTTATGTGATTCTGTGTTTATATGTTGATGACATGCTGATTGTCGGAAGCAACAATAGCATGGCTATGTTCACCAAATCAATGTTGAACTAAAGGTTTGATATGAAGGATTTGGGGCAAGCTAATGTAATTTTAGGTATTAAAATTATGCGTACGGCAGAAGGGTTCAAATTGACCCAGTCACATTACATTGATAAAATTTTAGACAAGTTTAGTAAAGATAGTTCTGATATATCTAAATGTCCAATCGACATTTCACAACGCTTGGCTAAGAATAGAGGTGAAAGTGTAAGTCAAAAGGATTATGCAAGTGTGATAGGCAGTCTCATGTATCTGATGAATTGTATGAGATCAGACATAGCCTACTCAATTAGCAAACTTGCAAGGTACACGAGTAATCCAGGATAAGAATACTGGAAGGCAATCGTAAAAGTATTAAAGTACTTACGATTCACACGTTAATATAGTTTAAGTTATACTGGAGATCCAGTAGTCATTGAAGGGTTCAGTGATGCAAGATGGATTTCAGATATACAAGATTCAACAACCACTAGTCGTCATGTGTTTACATTGACAGGAGCTGCTGTGTCCTGGAAATCTTTAAAACAAAATCTTATAACCAGATTCACGATGGAGGCTGAGTTCGTAGCACTTGATAAATGCGGCAAAGAAGCTGAGTGGTTGAGAAACTTTGTAGAAGATATTCCAAACAGGACAAACCTGTGCCACCTATCTGCATACACTGCGATAGTCAATCGGCAATAGAAAAAACTAAAAATGTGTTATACAATGGTAAATCTCGGCATATGCGCAGACGACACAATACCATTAGACATTTGTTATATACCGGAGTCATAAGTATTGATTATATAAGGTCCAAAGAAAACATTGCGGATCCGCTAACCAAAGGATTAAATAAAGACCAGGTAGAGAAACTGACACAAGGAATGAGTTTAAAGCCCTAGGTGATTAGTAGTCGAAGCAAAGGAAAATCCAACCATGATGACTGGAGATCCCAAGAACTTGGTTCAGTGTGATAACCTAATTGCTGAGACGGAGAGAAGTTAATGTGGGGGGTTTTCACCCTGATTGACTTGTCACTATGGGGGTAGTTACCCTTACCATTTTTTGTCAAACAGTGACACCCGAACGAGGAAAAGCACAAAACTTTTAATGATTCTGTGAGTTCAGATGTGTGGAGTTCTGAATGGGTAATTTCGGGACTACCTCAACAGTGAATCACCTATGTGAGGAAGAAGTGTGGCCGCTTCAAAGGAGAACTACAAGGGCTTAGTTCTTTAGCAACTCTTGCAGAACCAGGGGGGACTCATGACCTTACTGAGCACACCAATGAGAAATGACAGGTTGTAAGAGATATTTCTGTGGGAGATGTGTGTTTGTTTGCACAAAACGACTAATAGTTCAAAGACATCGCGTCTACTGAAGAGTTAGTAAACACTACATATCTTTTCATGGGAAGGTTCAAGGGCGCTGCCGCCTACCTATCCTTGCAGATATAGACCGTAGAAACTATCACCCCGTAGAGTCGAGTTTTATTTTTACCACTCGTTTTCTTTACGTGGGGGATTGTTGGAAAGTTGTGTGAAGAAAAGATGGTTCAAGTCCAAAATGACATAGTTTGGCGACAAAGTAATTGAACATCTACTAACAAAAAATGACGTAGTTTTGAGTTAGGGTTTGGCATGAGGCAAAACGACGTAGTTTTGTTTAAGAAAAGAGATAGACTTGAAAAAGCTTTATTATCTTAGCATCTCAGTAATGTGCGTTTTGATTGTCTGAATAATGAAGAATTTATTTCCAAGGGAGCCTGTCTTTCGCCTTCTTCACCTTGGTGCGGGTGACTGAACGTCCGGTTATTTTATCATGGGAAACAGATTGCCAAAGTGGAACCCTAGCACCAGACGGGGGCAATACTGTTTTAAGGAGATTGCGTAGCAAGACTCAATCATCCCATTCTAAATCGGTTTTGTATCTCTTTCTCTGCTAAGTTCCGATTTTATTTATTTACATGATTTTTGATGTTCATGTAATTTTTATTCTGCACAAATCCGGTTATTGTTGAAATATTTCTAACATCAACCGTACAAAGTCTTGATTTCCAAGCACTTTTCTTTATTATGCAATTCATTCACTACTACTTCATCATTGGTTCTCTACTAGTAGCTAGCATCATTTTTCATCAAGACTACTAGCTAGTGTTAGTGCCTCAGACACCAATAATGTCTTCGGAGCTTGATGACGATCAGGTCAAGCCTGTTATTAACAAAGAACAACATCTTTCTTTGGATGAGAAAGCAGTAGGGGATGATCATGATCGTCATCGATTTTCAACACACATGGACTCAGAGTTCTTGCTGTGGATGACAGCAGGAGCGGAGTCATGAATTTTCTGACGAGGGGTCGGAAATTGAAGTGGGTTCGGGGGCAGCGCATCCGAAACTTTTTTTCCGGACAGTATAAATTAATAGATGATCCAGTTCCAAAAAAATTAAAATAAGTATGTCAGATAAACTTAACATACTCTGTTCAAAAATATTACAATTTAAATAACACTAGATATAGAGAGGCTCAGCAATTGACGCATACGAGTATCCACAGTGGCGGATCCAGAAGAAATTATGAGTGTGGTCATATTCAATACAAATAGTAAAAATAGTCTTGTTGAATAAATTAATGGGGTCAAAATTTAAAAATTAATGAGTTCATTCATATAATTTACCTATAATTATCTAATATTTTTTAAAATGAATGGGTCAGTTGACCCCACTACTCCTCAAATGCATCCGCCACTGTTTCAGAGTGCATGCACAAGCTTTTCTAACTGTAAACAACAAATATAGGGATTGATGCCCGAATACACTGGCCATCACGATATACTTGAAAGACATGCGCTACTTAAAAGAGATAAATTCTTGCTAAGAATGTGACTAGGTAGTGTAAAAGGTTTCGGTCGCCCAAGCAAATGCAAATCCTTATGTTTACCATTGCTTCTGTGAGGAAGCGTTCTTTAATGAATGAAGCATCCGCAGACATGGAAAGAGACTACCTCAAGAGGTATAACAAAGTCTTAGCCTTACCAATTACTCCACCTTAGCTACACAGTACATTTGATCAAAAGAAGAAGCCACATTGAAAGCCGATTCCTAGCTCCGCCACTGCAAGTCAATTTCAAGATAACGTGAAGACTCATTTATATACCACAACCCGCAAATGACAGCCTACTCATGATAATCAGTTGCCACACAATCAGAATTAAAATGGCATTTGAACTCTTATTTATACCTTCAATCTTCATAGATTACCATGCCATGAAGCGCGAGTTGGACACTGTTTTAAATCGATCATCAATTAAAACTAAACATACATCATAAATTTTAAACATTAAAAATGTGTTCCTTAATACTTTATTAGGCCAGTACAGAAATACTTGTTACCCCAAAACATAACTCAAAAGATGATGACTACTGGCTAGCTTTGCATATTTAGATACTTCAAGGTTTTTTATAATGAAACTCAGGTTTATACCGATGTGATCGCAATCTACTGCCACAGGCAATCTATCATATCAGACAGCTTTGATCGCAAAAAAGTCACACCCTTCACCTTCCCATCGTCACCCTAGACGTCTACGTAAATGTAACCTAGTCGCCTACAAAGCCTCTAAGGCCTCAGGCCCGTTGACTTTCACCCGTTACACCGAGTTCATGAATGGGATAGTCGATGGGGAAGAAGACGCGAGGTTACTTAGAGAGAGAGAGAGGCATTGTTCTCAACCATTTGAAGTCGGAAGTGGTTGATATATGGAATGGCTCGACCAAGTCCCTAAGGTTGACTAAAGTCCCGTGTCGACTTATTAAAGCCAAGAAGTTCATGAAGCGATACATTCTTGGTTCTTGGGCAGTTCTTGACGTTCATGGCCGCGATTATGAATTATGATGCTCTTGCCCCGGACGCACCTCCCACTTTTATGGTTTTTTTTGTCCTGGTCTGGTCTTTTGGACGAAGATGCTCGTCTTTCCTTCAGACTTTTCAGCGCGTAGAGACTTTTCTTTCCTCTCGACATATTGAGAAGCACCAATAAAGACGTTACGTATAAAATTGAACATTTAAAATAGAATTGTACAAACATATAGAGACCTGTAGAGTTATTACACATTAGCAGTAATTGGCTGGCTGGTATATCTCAATTAAGAAAAAAACATCTGAAATCAAAACCGGCAAATCTGTACTTAACGAAAGACATGGAGAGCAGCAATGCATTAAAGTCAGCAACTGCAGAAGATTATAAAGCGACCATTGGAGCTATCCAACAGTCAATCACTAAACACACAAAAAAAATGAATAATTAATTAAATTAAGGTTCCGTTTGATTACGAAAAAAATAAAAATTTAAAGAAAAATAATTTTCTCTTGAGAAAGTTAATGTGAAAATTCGATCTCATTTTACCTATTTTTTCATTTTTTTCCTTACAACCGAACACACATTTCATTTTCGCTCAATTGTTTTTTTCTTTCCTCACTTTTTTTTTTTGTCCACAGCCAAACGGGCCTAAAATTATAAAAACAACGTGATTAGGAAAATTTTGACTCAAATTAACGGAATCGATTGATTGGGAGAAGGAGAATTAGGGCCCGAAAATCTCGGTACCTGCTACGAATTACGAAGGAAAGCTCTCTTTTTGATTCCCCTCTTTTTCCTCCTTGTCGATTTCTGACCCGCGGATCTTATCTTCATATATACATTGACGCGCTGATTCGCGTGTAGTCCGGCTCCGGTAGATAAGGTATTTTTTTTGTTATCTTGATTTCGCTCCATCTCGATTTGGCTTCATCGATTTGTTGTCGTTGCTGTGTGGATTCTGGATTTGGTACGGTTTATGCTTTTTAGGGTTTTGGATTGGATTGATGTGAATTGAGGTTTGGGAATTGGCTAGTGTGACTGGATGAAAAATCAGATCTGGAAGTTATGTGACTTTGTTTTTTTTATTGTGGTTTATGTTGGATGATTTATTTGGTGTTAACGGCTTAGATTTTTTTGGGATTGTGATAATGTTGGGAGGGATTCGGATAAGTGTAGTTTTAGATCAAGAGTTGTATATGGAGAAGATGGTGTTTTAAGTAATGGAATTTGATAGGTTGAAAAGGAAGAGGAGTGTTGATTCTGGTATTGTCCGTGTTGGTGTTTCTCTTTGTTCATTTTTTAAGTTATGAGTGCAAGATTGTCTGGTGGTATGCATATCTTAAACTCATATATTTGTTTCAAACTTTAGTGGCTGTGAAATGATGATTGGGATGTTTGATGCATATCTTGCATTTATAGTTTTTCAATTTGTGTGAATTGTGTTCATTTTGTAAATGAAGTGTTCCGGCTTGGTTTATTTACTGTCAAAGTGCCGACCAATTGTTTAATTGTTGTTGTTGGGTGATATGATGATAAAGATATCAACTGAATCTGATTGGCATCAGAGTTGTATCTGGTGCTGTGATGCAGATTCAAAATATTTGCACGTCAGTCTGATCCCCCAACATTAGCCCCTTGAGATAAAAAAGGTGATCAAAAGTATAGTATTTTTGGATTGCCAGTGATTACATTTGATGTCAAAGTGAATGTTTAGATGTGATTTTACTGTTTGCTTACTGATCTTCTCGCGAATGAATTGAAACTTGAAGAATCCACATATAGGGACCTTTATGTTTTCTCCTGCCAACATATTCGCTCGATACTTGTTTTCGAGAAGATGGAAACTTCATGTGATGTCCATAGTTGATGCTCATTTAAGATCTAGGCTGTTGCTGCATCTCACTGCTGAATATGTGTATTACTGCCTTCTAAATGTTTAATTCGCTTTCTTGCTTAGTTGCATATGGAGTTCTGATGTATTGTCTGTCCTCTTTAATTTTATATTCCTTCAACTCTTTATCTTTTGTTGTCATCTTTATTAAAATAGGCAAATAGCTTGGCTGGTCAGTGAGATGATCTTTCAGCATAATCTCTCTTTGCATTCAATACTTTCTGTGTTGGACTGTCACTTATCCATACTGCCTGCTTTGATTTTCCGTATTTTATGGTGGTTATGTTTCTTCCGTTTGATGAAAAATTGTTAGCACCGTATTCTCCCAGCATATTAACCATGTGTTAACCTGTTATTTGTGTAGTTGCAGAAGTATTGCATACCGTCTTGGACCGTATTGTAAGCAATGGTTCATGAATCAATCTCATCCCCGCACAGGAAGACCAATTCATTTTCTTCCCCAACATATAAGAAGCAGTTCCAAGCTCGAGATGAGTTAGGAAGCTGCTCAGTACTACTAAAACGCCATCGTTTCCTGCTGACAGCACTCTCCTTGCTGGTAGTTTTATGCACAATATATCTATACTTTGCCATCACCCTAGGTGCCTCCTCATGTGCTGGATTGACTGGGAAAGAGAAAGCTCTATGTCACTTGGAGCATTCCAAAAACTCCATATCCCATGGAAAGCTGAAATTTCTGTAGCACTACTCAGCCGCCACTCCTGTAAGCTGTATAGCATTATACATTGTTATGCCGACAGAGAACCAATTCACTTTGACACAGGCCAGCGTTAAATTCTGAAGTGGTCATAGCTATGATCTGTAATCTGTATCAGTTGTCCTTCAACCTACAAGCATAGTTCAAGAACTTTGGAGTGTAGAATTCTTGTTATTTGCAGCTCTATTCAGTTTTGCGTAACTCATATAATCTCATGTATCCAGGTTCGAATATTGGGGCATCCATTAATATTATATTTCTATTCATTTTAAATCATGTCGTACTGGATTATTGCTGATTTGTGTAGTATATGCATATAGTTTTCCAGCTGGTCGAGATTTGGAAGTTGATGCAAAATGTGGGATTTTGGTTGCTTATTTTATTGTTTGAAGGGTTGTGCTTGCATAATAGCATTGATTTCACTTCATAGAGTTGAGAAGAAATGATAGTACTTGAAACTCTACGTTCACTTTGTGTATTTATCAGGTGAAGAAAATTACTGGTGATGTGCAGGGGAAAGATAACTATCCACTGACTTCTCAACTCGAGGAGATGAAAAAAATGTTATTAATGAAACTCTCAACCCAAACCCAAATAGACAGCCGCTGAACTGCATAAAGAAGTGACGAAAAATCAGCTTCGTACAAGGCTTATATTACCTGTTTCAACTGTGTGGCCTTCTTAAAATCTGGAACAGTGTAATTCTTTTCTACCTCCCAAGCTAGTTGAGACATGCAGTTAAATGAGGACTTTGCGCCTTTCTCATCTGTGACTTCTCTAGGGAAAGGAATGCGTACTTCATATATTTCCTTCTGAGATGTCAGTCGCATATCAAACCCTAACCGATCCAGCCATATCACTTTTGCATCCAAAACCTGCAACCAATAGTTGTATTCCAATAAGTCGGTAACATAATATTTACACGCTAAGTAAAACAAAAATGCCATGGGTTTATAAGTTACAAATTACACAGAATAGATCAAAAGTAAATGATGTGATTACCGAACCTGAAAGTTCAAATCAGCATACACATTGCAAAAACGGAGAATGTCCTCCACATTTTTCGAATTTATCTCATTAACAATCTTTTCCGCGATGTCTCTTAGTGGATCAGGCGTCGCATTCTTATAATCTGATGACGTAACCCATACACCAGCCTGTAATATTCCAAACTCTGTGTCAAATCCTATTGAATGTCAAG
Source organism: Echeveria elegans (assembly GCA_035048345.1). Taxonomy (NCBI): domain Eukaryota; kingdom Viridiplantae; phylum Streptophyta; class Magnoliopsida; order Saxifragales; family Crassulaceae; genus Echeveria; species Echeveria elegans. The sequence goes on from JAWWMW010002068.1 coordinate 19,059, forward strand.
AACGAGTGTCCCATAGAGTGAACAAATTGTCAAGGACAATGATAGAGCCAAATTCTGTAGACGACGTTAAACAGCGGTATAAATGAGAGGATGCACGAACTGGAATGCATGACTACAAATTTGTAACTATCTGTACCTCTTTAAAATTTTCTACATGAAGCACCCGATCAATGTTCACAACATACAGTAGGTCTGCATTTACTTCCCCAAATCTATTTTCCCATGCTGAATGAAACTTCTGTCATAAGAAACAACTGGTGAACAATGATTTGAAGGGTGTAATGAATAATGACACATCACTATATGTCAACAAATGCGCATTTCCTTCATCACAACAAAGAACATATTTCGCTACTCTTACGGATACAGGTTACAAGAAGATTCAAATTCATAGCACCACTTTTTCTAATACTATAAAATTGAAGCAATTACAAGTTCCGTAATCATAACTGTGAGACAAATGATAAATTTATAACTCCCACTCCGTTATCCACGTTAACTGGGAGACTAATAAAAGAAGCTCGGAAATGTAAGGTATCAGTCATCATTAACCCCGAAAGCAATATGTCCATTCAAGAAAAGAATCACATTTACCTTCAAAACCATCTTGTCTTCAGGCTTGTTGAGGCTTCCTTGAATTGTACATTGAGGTGTTCGCATTTTGCATTGGTCTAACTGAAAATTTTCAAGAATATAAAATATCACTGCCTGATGACATTTTTAGTTAGAAACTTAAAGGCATCATAAACTTAAGTTCCCCTAAAACATGGCTAGCTAAACCTAACACACTTCGCCCAACTCAAGGGCACAAAAAAAAAACTAAACCGAATGTGAAGCCTCACGCATCACTGTTTACAACCAAAGCTTGTACGAATAATCAGAGCACCAATTTGATCATCCAATTTCCTAACATTTGAAATTTAATACTCCCAATAATTCAAATCTTTAACTTGACGGAAGTCCTATGGAAAACCCTAATACGTATAAAATCCGAAAACTAGCAAATTACCTGGACATGAAAACTAGCCCTCAAATCATGACCAAAAAATCCAGTATAATAATCATTCAAACACAAAACAGGAGTCCCCTGTGAGTCAACCGCGAATTCGACTCCAAGCCCTAATGGCCATCCGCCATTTGAAATTGTGGAAAGCGTCCCGACAGAAGACAACTCCATTATAGTCCTGGAATTCTCCGCAGGTAGCGGTCTGTTGTTGCTCTCCGATGCCGATGTTTTCAGCTGGGCCGGGTCTGAGATCACTGAAAGGGCGCATCTTGGAAGGTTGTGGAGCCTTGTTTGACGGGGAGTTGATCTGGGTTGGGTTAAAGTTGGTGACTTTGGGTGCGCGAGGAAGCTCGGTCGAAGCGACGACATCGAGAGAGAGCGAGATAAGGCTTATCGCTTTCGTGGAAATTTCGGAGTTTTATGAAATTTGGCCAAAAAATAAAATTGGAAAATTAAATATTTGTAAATATATGTCACTGGTACAATTTTATCAAAAATGACAAATGTAATATCATATGTGAATTTATAATGTTATTGGTGATTACTGTACATCGTGATACAATTTCAACTATAATATTTAAGAAGATTTATGACGAAACACGACTTTTGTAACAATTGTTTGTATAATTATGGTATTGAATTTTTGTCGGACATTTTATTTATGTAAGGTCGTAAGATATACTCCCTCCGTCCTCCTTCGTTGTGTATATTTGGTAGTTATCACGCAATTTAAGAAATAATGATAGTGTGAGAGAGAAAATAATATAAAGGTAAGTGAATGGAGAATAAAGTATGAAAGAAAGTGTTATGTGAGAGATAAAGTAGAAAAGAGAATTGCCTGAAATGAAAATAGGATGAACAAAAGGGGATACCAAAAATAGAAATAGGAAGAACAAAAGAGGACAGATGGAGTAGTATGGCTGGTTGTGTAACCTTGATAGTTGAAATTAAGTTCGATTATTATGCCGTCATGATGTAACCAGTGCTCCTCCTTCTCTCTAACCTCACCTCCTCTATTCAGCTACACCAACCGTCTCTTTTTCATCCTTCCTCCGGGGTGGAGGACCATCCTCCACGGAGGTGGCTTTTCTCTACCCCTAGGAGACATTCCTTCCATTATGGATCTGATGGCAGCGATCTTTAGTGTTG
>JAWWMW010002068.1:23025-38204 GCA_035048345.1 Echeveria elegans
ATATATATTGTAATATGATTTTATTGTGAGGTAAACTCTTACGATTCTACGATACGATTCTACGTGTCGAATCTATCTAGATAAAACGAGTCACGGTAGAAACTCGAGTTTGACAACCTTGGTAGTGACAGTGAAGAAAATTCTAAAGGCTGGGCAGGGGAAAGATAACCATCCATTGTCTTAACCTTGATCTTCCAAGGAGATGAGAAAAATGGTATTAATGAAGGTCTCAACTGAAGCCTGAATAGAGAGCTGCTGAACTCTATAAAGAAGTGAATACTTGGCTTGCATGCAAGCCTATATTACCTGTTTCACCTGTGTGGCCTTCACAAAATCTGGAAAAGTGTAATTCTTTTCTACCTCCCAAGCAAGTTGAGACATGCAGTGATGCAGTTAAAGGAGGACTTTGCGCCTTTCTCATCTGTAACTTCTTTAGGGAAGCGAATACGTACCTCATATACTTCCTTCTGAGATGTTAGTCGCATATCAAACCCTAAACGATCCAGCCAATCACTTTTGCGTCCAAAACCTGCAACCAATGGTATTTTTCCAATAAGTCAGGAACACAATATTTAGCTGCTAAGTACAACAAAAAATGCCATGGGTAGATAATTTTATATTTACAGCATAGATCACAAGTACAGGATGTCAATGGGCAACCTGATAGTCCAAATCAGCATACACATTGCAAAATCGGAGAATATCCTCCGCATTTTTCGAATGTATCTCATTGACAATCTTTTCAGCGATTTCCCTAAGTGGATCAGGTGTTGCATTCTTATAATCTGTCGACATAATCCATACAACAGCCTGTAAAATTCCAAACTTTGTGTCAAATCCTAGTGAATGTTCAAGAACCAGTGTCCCATAGAGTGAACAAATTATCAAGGACAGTGATAGCAGCAAATTCTATACACTGGCGTTGAACAGGAACAAACTGGATTACATGGCCTCAAATTCGTAACTATTTGTACCTGTTTAAAATTTTCTACATGAAGCACCTGATCAATGTTCACAACATACAGTAGGTCTGCATTTACTTTGCCAAATCTCTTTTCTCATGCTGAATGAAACTTCACTTTACAAAATCAAACTCTCTAGTCTTTATGGACAATCTGAATAGAAAGCTCAAAACGTTGCTGAGTGCCAATCTGAGCGCAAGTCAGTAAATTTGATAATCAAATGAGCATCAACCACATATTCATAACACTTGAAACTCTAATATTTCCAGGTATTCAAATCCCTAGCTCTATAAAAGTCTTATCGAAAACCCTAATGCCGTCGAAAATGGAACAAAATCAAATTACCTGAACATGAAAGCTAGCTCTCAAATCATCACCAAAAAAAATGCAGTACAAGAATCATTAAAACACAAAACAGGAGTTCCCTGTGAATCCACTGCGAATTCAACTCCAAGCCCTAAGGGACATCCGACATTTGAAATTGTCGAAAGCGTTCCAACGGAAGACAATTCCATTATCGTCCTGGAATTCTCCGCTGGTAGTGGTCTGCTGTCGCTCTCCGATGCCGATGTTATCAGATTGGTCGGGTCTGAGATCACAGAAATGGCGCATCTTGGAAGGTTCTGGAGCCTTGTTTGACGGAGAGTTGATCTGGGTTGGGTCAAAGATGATGACTTTGGGCGCGCGAGGAAGCTCAGTCGAGGCGACGACTCGCCTGCTCTGAAAATAATTTAATAATAAACTTTTTCTCCAAATATAAAAACACAAATAAATAAAAATACAAAAATTAGAGAAAGAGAAAAGCCTCCCTCTTCACAATCGCACGACTCGGCTGCTCTGAAAATAATTCGATCTCTCTCAACCATGAGACCTCCGCCACCATCCTCCGCCGCATCATCACCACCACAACCAACCCGATCGCGCCGCCGTCCTGACCTCAGCCTACTTCTCCCTAAACGCGACACCTCCCTCGCTGTCCCCCTCCCTCTCCCTCCATCCAACCTCAACCCTAACAACACCACCGCTCGGAATCCGAACAATCCGAATTCAAACTCAATCCAAGTCCAGAACTAGCTCAACTTCTCCGAGCTGGAACGCGCTAACCGAATCGGAAGCGGAGCCGGCGGGACAGTGTATAGGGTGATTCATCGACCGACAAACACCCAGTACGCGTTGAAAGTGATCTACGGGAATCACGAGGAGAGCGTGCGTCGTCAGAGATATAGAGAGATTGAGATTTTGAGGGGTGTGAATAACCCTAATGTTGTTAAGTGTCATGATATGTTTGATCATAGTGGTGAGATCCAGGTTTTGTTGGAGTATATGGATGGTGGATCTTTGGAAGGTGTGCATATTCCGAATGAGGCGGCCTTGGCTTATCTCACTAGTCAGATTTTGAGTGGATTGGCGTATTTGCACCGCAGGCATATTGTGCATCGAGATATTAAGCCATCAAATTTGTTGATTAATGGAAGGAGGCAAGTGAAGATTGCTGATTTTGGAGTGAGTAGGATTTTGGAGCAGACGATGGATCCATGCAATTCGTCGGTTGGGACGATCGCATACATGAGTCCTGAACGTATCAACACTGATTTGAACCATGGGAAGTATAATGGATACACTGGAGATATTTGGAGCTTAGGAGTGAGTGTATTGGAGTTTTATCTAGGGAGGTTTCCATTTGCTGTTGGGAGACAAGGAGATTGGGCTAGCTTGATGTGTGCTATATGTATGTCGCAGCCTCCGGAGGCGCCAGCCACTGCTTCTAGAGAGTTTAGGGATTTTATTGCCTGCTGTTTGCAGAGGGAACCGGCAAGGCGGTGGTCTGCGCAGCAACTGCTGCGCCATCCATTTATTATCCAGAATTCGAGCCACGTGCAGAATGAGATTCCTCATCAGTTGCCTAATCGCCATCAGCTGCTGCCTCCTCATACGATTCTGCCTGCTTCTGCTCCCCCTTCATCGTCACCTGGTTCCTGATTCTTTCCGGTGTGTCTTCTCATTTCCATGTAATGTGATTTCCATTCTCTACTAGGCTATAAAAGTACTGGTAGTAATGAATAATGGTGATGGTTTTCTTCACGTGACGGAGATAACTTGAACTATTGTTATTTGTGGCCGACTGTTCATCTATTAAAAATGTGGAATAGCAATCAATCTGAATATGGGTTATCCATTCCTTAACTGGATAAATTTGTTGCATGGTTACCATTCTGATCTTTCTATTTGTATTTAGTAATGTTCACTTCTGTTGCATACCTCTTTTAGATTCTTGATTGATAAATGCACCACAAGATGGGATTTCAAATCCAGTGGTACTTGCAAAATTGTTGCACTTTTGATAGTCCATGTGCAAAAACAAAGTTCTTTTAGTATCTGTTTAATTAAGAAGTTGTTGGGTCTGAATTCGGGTTGGGTTACCAAGTTCATGATTGTGTATGATTAAGTTTTTGTGTAGCTTTTGCCTGGCGTTGACTTGTTTCCACACTTCATGTAGGAATTTATTCATGATTGCACAAGAAAGTCGTTTAGGAAATTTCTCAAACATTCTCTGGCTTCTGTTTCCATGACTATCACTTTTGGTTGACTTGTCTATGTTAGGAAATGTCAAAGTAGGCCTCTGTTTCTCTGCATATGAATTCTAATGGATGACCTTGGGTTGGTGGCAGGAGGAAGGTAACTGGAAATGGGCATGAGTTGGTGCTATACTCTGCTGTGTTGTTATAATGATCACAAACTGTCCTTCATTTTGGTCATTTGTGGTGGGCTGCGTGGGGTCTCCTAAATTATGCGCTTTTAAGTATGCCTTGATCTAATTGTGAAAGATACATGTACATAATTGTTGAATTGTCATAGTTTAAATGATTTCAACCCCTTTTCAAGGCCAAAGATTGTACTTATCATCCTTTATCCTTCTATAGTAAATCAAAGGGTTTCATGAATCTAGATAGCCCACTTACAGAATCATACGGTAGTTCGTTTTCAACGACATTGTTTCAGTTACGCCCGACAATATGAGGCGGGTAATACCTATGTTACAAAAAAGTATATGGTAGAGATTCATTTAGATGGCAATGTAGCACCAAGTCCGTGGCTTGCAGGTAGAATGAAGATTTGGTGTTGCTCTGTCGTCTTTGCCACACTTTTCAGCGGGCTCATTAGTTTCGATAGTTTCAGGCTTTATAATTTTGTCGAGGCAGACTGAATTGCCCTACAGGGATGAGAACCATTCGACGCGGATCCGACCATCTTGGAGCCAATATCAGAAGCCTGTCCATCTTTCTTCCTTTCTGCGCCCATTCTTCAGCTCAAGAGGTATTGGCCTTGATTTCACTAAAGAAAAAAGAGTCAAATAATAAGGGGTGCCAATTGTAAATAAACAAACAATGAGGACCTAAGTCGAATGTATAAATTTCACTATAACGGCGCTCAACTAACTCAACAGTGAAAAAGATCAGCGCCAACGCACGACGATTCATCGCAAACAATGGCGACGAAACAAATCGGCTTCTCTCTCCGCCGCGTCTCCACGATCTTCGCCTTCCTTGCGGTCATCTATTCCGCTCTGTCTCAGCGAGGTACGACTACTTCTCTCCTTTCCTTAATTCTTCCTCTGCCGCTCGATTTCACACAATTGCTTAAAAAATTAGCTCGAAGTCGAAAATTATTTATCGCGAAAATATAGGGTTTTGGAAATGTGTAAATCGGTAGGTATAAAGAGACGATTGTTAGGGTACTTGATTCTTTTAAGTGTTGCTGACGTGCTTGCGATACATTGATTTTGATTTCTGGCTGAGTGTGAAATTAGGGTTCTTGTTACCATTTCTTTCGTAAATGTCTCTGTGTAGTTTTTATGATCTGCTCTCTGATTGATTCTGAATTTTATGAAGATTGATTGAATACAAGTATATTTCCTTAGTGTTGTAGATGATCACTGTTTGAGCAGCTGGTGCTGGTTGAATTGCCTTGAACGGCTTCAGAATAACTTATTCAACTATTAAGGATTTTTCTTCTTGAATCTTTATTTACATTTAGGCTATTTGGTTGTTGATGATCGACTGCGGAATCCTGATAATTTTCATTCTATGCAGCTCCAAATTACATGAGGTTTGTTTACAATGCAACTGACTTTCCATCGGAGGATTACTATGATTACATCATTGTTGGAGGAGGAACAGCCGGCTGTCCACTGGCGGCAACTCTTTCAACAAGCTATAGAGTGCTGTTATTGGAACGTGGAGGAGTTCCTCAAGAAAACCCCAACATAATGACCCAGGATGGGTTTCTCTCCACGCTGCTAGAGGTTGATGCTTTCGGGTCACCAGCCCAGTCTTTTGTGTCTGAAGAAGGGGTTCATAATGCTAGAGGGCGCGTGCTTGGAGGTAGCAGTGCCATAAACGCAGGGTTTTATAGTAGAGCGGATCCAGAGTTTTACAGAATGTCAGGGGTACATTGGAATCTGCAGGTTGTGAATCAGTCGTTTGATTGGGTAGAGAAAGCTATTGTGTTCCAGCCAGAGCTGAAGAATTGGCAATCTGCATTTAGGGATGGACTGTTGGAAGCTGGGGTGAATCCTTACAATGGATTTACCGTTAGCCATGTGACGGGCACGAAAATAGGTGGCTCTACCTTTGATAGTTCTGGTAGAAGACACAGTGCTGCGGATCTCCTTAACTACGCCAGGCCTTCGAACATAAGAGTGGTTGTGCGTGCCAGTGTGGAGAGGATTCTTTTAGCTTACACTGGCTTTGGTACGGTCTCCCGGCAATCAGCAGTTGGAGTAGTCTTTCGAGATCAAATTGGGCATTTTCATCACGCTATGGTACGTGATGGAGGTGAAGTTATAATCTCAGCAGGTGCTATTGGAAGCCCTCAGCTTCTACTGCTGAGTGGAATCGGACCGAGACCATACCTCTCTTCCTGGGGAATTCCAGTGGCGCATCACTCACCTTTAGTCGGGCAGTATCTTTATGATAATCCGCGTAATGGTATAACAATTGTGCCACCAGTCCCCTTAGAGCACTCACTGATTCAAGTTGTGGGAATCACAGAGTCAGGGGCATACTTAGAGGCAGCTTCAAATGTGGTTCCTTTTGTTTCACCAGTTCGGTCTGTGTTCCTGCGAACATCTGCTCCCCTATACCTGACCGTGGCAACTCTGATGGAAAAAGTAATTGGCCCGCTGTCATCAGGATCACTTCGGTTAGCATCTACGGATATCAGAATCAATCCGATTGTTAGATTCAATTATTTTGCCAACCCTTTGGACTTGGAGCATTGTGTAAATGGCATGCGAAAAATTGGGGATGTTCTCAGAAGTCGCTCAATGGATGACTTCAAATTTATGGAGTGGTATGGTGGTAGAGATTTCAGATTTCTTGGGCCTGCATTGCCCATTAATCAGTCAGACAATGCTCTTATGTCAGACTTTTGCCGCCGCACTGTGAACACCATTTGGCACTATCACGGTGGCTGCATCATAGGCCGAGTGGTGGACAGCCACTTCCGCGTTATTGGCGTTGATGCTTTGCGAGTAGTAGATGGATCCGCTTTCAATGTGTCACCAGGGACCAATCCTCAGGCAACAATGATGATGCTTGGGAGGTAATCATCTGCTTTGTGCATCTTTTTTCCTCTTATTCATATCTATCAATATCATGGAACAGCTTAATAAATACTTAAAAACTGATCTCTTAGTCTGTTCTTTGTGTGGGTAGGTATGTTGGCATGAAGATGCTTAGGGACAGGCTGAGACAGAGAGAAGCTTCTATCTGATATCTGTACATGTAGTTGTTCCTGTAACCCATTGTCTGTATTTTGAATTGGTTTTCTAAGATGTATAGTCAGTCTCATACAATGTAGAAAAGATGCTTGGAAACATGAACTTTTTACATCCAATGTAACCTGGTAACCTGTTCTTTCCTTAAAGAATATTCTAAGGCCTCAATATAGCAATTCCGAACTTTTCTGGTACATTGTGATTTTTTTTTACATCCAAAGTAGCCTGGTGATATATTCATCCCTTACGGAATATTCTAACAATGAGAGTTATGATCATACTTAATATTCATTCATTGTTGGCATATCACAAGACAATATACATTACCGATAAATTCCAGGAAAACAGAATTACATAGCGAAAGTCAGCACAGACTTTTATTCATTGCAGTAGTAGCCATAACAGCAAAGAAAAATACAGAAGTATGAATTCTACATATTTTTAAGCTCTTTAGGTCCATCAGTCTCCTGCTCAATGCTAACGACCTTCACCGGACTCTTAACCTTCTCAGGCGGCAGCTTCGCCAAGCTCACACTCAGCACGCCATTCTCCAACTTAGCTTTCACACTCTCCATATCCACATTCTCCGGCATCCTAAACTGTCTCCAAAATTTCCCATAAGACCTCTCCACTCTATGCCACTGATCACCCTTCTTCTCCTCTTCCCTCTTCCTCTCACCACTAATCCTCAGAACCCTATTCTCCTCCACCTCAATTTTAATCTCATCCTTGTTCAGCCCAGGTACATCCAGCATTATCACATGACCTTCTGGCGTCTCCTTCCAGTCAACTTTCGTTGGAGAGAGCGAAACGATGTCGTTTTTGTCGAATGAGAAGGGTAGACGCTCCAGAATGGCGAAAGGGTCTTCAGGCCATGTGTCAGAAAGTAGTGATCTTCCTGGACGAGTGGAGAATGGAAGAAGAGACGACTCAACTCTGTAAAACGACGACGTAACGATGATGATGAAGAAGTATGCAAACCCTAGAAAGCGAGCTGACTTCATTGTTGAAATCAAAATTAAAATTTGGTTTTTTTAGGCGACTGGCTTTCAAAATCAGATCGAATGGTATTTATAGAGAAAGAATGGCGTTGGTGTGGAGAGTGTTCTGGAAATTTATGGTGAATCTTAGAAGGTGGTGGAGTTTCCAGGATCGGATGATTCTCAAGACTTCCTGCGCCAAAGTCATCAAAACGCCATCGTTTTACATGTCGCCGGAAAACAGTCCGTATGGGGTTGATTTGGGTTCACTGAAAGTAGAGGGAAGATTGTGTCAATACCTGAATTTTCTTATGCAGTTCTGAAACTTGAAGTGGTATTCAGAGCCATTCCAAGTTCTGATTAGGATCACTTATCTGATATCTCTTAGCCATGGCTCCTAGAGGTGTCAAATGGGCGGATAGGATAGGGTATGAGTTGTTATGAAGAGGGTATATGTGTAGAGGGTAAAAGAAGATAGAGGGTATAAAAGGGTAAGAGTTTATTTATTATTTTTTATGAATTATTTTCCGATGAGTGGATGTTTATTGAAGTGATTATTTTTATATGGGTGACTATTGGTAAAAAAAATATTTTAATGGATGGCTATTGGTAAAAAAATATTTTAATGAGTGGCTATTGATAATATCATATTTTACGGATGACTACTGAAAAAATTCGTATTTTACGGATTGTTTCCGGTAATAAACTCAAAAAGAAAATTCTATATTTTCGATTGTGATATTATGTATAGGTGTGACCAAGGAGGTGTTTGATATCTTTGGAGGATTTCCTTTTTTTAGAACCATGTTTTCGTGAGGCAAATGCGGAAAAATCTACTAGTATTTCTGCCGAGGAGGGACACAATCCATACAAAAATTAGCAATGTGCTGCAAATCCACTAGTTTTCCTCCATTTAAAACAGTTCCCTATTTGGCCATTGAGCACCAAAACTATTTTGCATTGAACATGGAATTTCTCAAGAAAAACACTTATGCCTTATTCCTTACCCTTTTGTGTATTTCCATCCTTATCAACCATGCAACATCCTTTGACGTTACTAAAATGTTGAGCCAGCAATCGGACTTCTCTTCTTTCAGCAACCTTCTGACTCAAACCCAGGTCGCTAGCCAGATCAATTCGCGACAAACCATCACGGTTCTAGCACTGGATAACAGCGCTGTGTCAAAGATATCAGGGAAACCAAGTGATGTGCTGAAGAAGATACTTGAAGTGCATGTTGTATTGGACTACTATGATCCGCAGAAGCTGCAGAAGTTGACTGATAAGACGGCGTTGTTAACTACGCTTTTTCAAGCGAGTGGTTCTGCGAATGGGCAACAAGGGTTCATCAATGTGACTGTTACTGACTCGGGGACCGTGGCATTTGGCTCTGCCGTTTCTGGCTCTTCGCTAAATGCGAATCTGGTTAAATCTGTTGTTTCACAGCCTTATAATATATCGGTTTTGCAGATAACTAGTCCTATTGTGCCACCAGGTATAGATGGAAGCTCTAAATCTCCTGGTGGTGCACCAACAAGTAGTCCTTCAGGAGGAGCTCCTCCACCCAAATCCTCCACTACACCTTCTCCGTCCACCGGTGCACCACCCCAAAAGTCTAAAACTCCATCTCCCAGCTCAGCACCGTCATCCGGTGATGAGGCACCCTCACCAACTTCAGTTGATGCACCTACAAGTGATGCTCCAACAGGGTCATCCCCAACAAGCGCACCAATCGGATCGCCATTAGCTGATGGACCTGTAGCTGCGGATGGTCCAGCATCTGACGGTGACCAAATTGGAGGTGGCTTTGGCATACTGATTAGCACTCTCCTCGTCATAGGATTGCTCGTCTGATGACCTTGCAAGATTATGCTCAAGGAAGAAGTATTGTGATTCAAAACTTCAATGTAATATGTGTATTGCCGACATCATGAATCCCTGAAACATGAAACTAAGTTTAGCAAGATTAACTGAAGTGTCACCACCTGAGATTTACTTCATTAGGTTCAGTATGATATCTTACCGATATCAAATAAAAATCAAAACGCTTTCAACAATTGAATTTGATATCATTTGGAGAATATGTTCGAGCTGCATACCCTTTCAGTAAAGTTTGTGTGCAGCATGGACAACAAATTCGAATTATAATGAATTGACATGCTGAGTTACAGCAATTTCCGTAGATGGGTTTGGGGGAGTTGCAGTTACCCCCTTTGATGTTGGGTAAACACCTACAACATAAGAAATTACTTGAATACAAATAGTGGCAACTTTATGTCGTTAAGGTTGTAATGCAATTCAACGGAAGGAATATGGAATACCAACCTGCATAGCAAAAGAGTCGATAGTACAACGGTTATGCTCTTGGCCATAATATTAAGAGGGTTCGAGTCGATTCGATTCGATGCATATACACCTTGAGACTAGAGGTTGTGCAGTCCATAAAAGGAATAATTTTTAAAAAATCAACATGCATAATGTGACTCTTTGACATCACAGGAGAGAGTATAAATGTAACGTCTAGCATAAAAGAATTGTGGGGAAGGTTGTTATTTACCCTGCCTTACGTCGACTTGGTGATTTTTGCTTTCAGGTGGAACTGTATTGATTGCTATGAGCTTGAACGGATTATTTGTGCGCATATTGTTGATGATATTTGTTAAAAATTGATGAATAAAGAAACCGCATGCGATGAATGCTTAATTTGGAATTGAATGTACTATATATTGTATACGCTATGTGACTCTATCAACAAATACATTCGATAAGTAAGCCTACTAAGCATGATGCATTTCTTTGATCCTTTTAAAAAGGGAGGAGAAAAAAAAATGACGCATTTGAAATTGAATTGAAAGCAACATCTTAACTCCAATAGTAAACAAACAAAGTCATAGTAATAACAATGATGACGATGCATATTGTTTTCCGATCACTACCATCCATCATTAACTGCATCCCCAAATCAGGATTTAAACTGAGTTAGTTATCATAGGGCATTAATTCTGGATTATATAATAGTGGTAGCTTACTTGGGATCGGTAGAACTTGAATCATTTGATACACACAAGTGTTCACTATCTGATCACTAGAATCAAATTCCAATCGGCGACCTACAAATATCTGCGAATGGTAATAGTGATTTTATCCTAATCTACAATTTTAAAAGATAACTAATCAATTTAAATAGACATTAAACAATTTAAAAAAGGATTAATTACAGAAAATTTAAAATATGTATAAATTTAAAAATATGCATTAAAATTATTTTTGTATAAATTTAATTTGATATTTTAAATATTAAAAAAAAATGTAACACAATATTTTAACAAAAATATAAACAAAATGTTCAATAGTTTGTCATTTAGATTTTGTATGTCTCTGAATTTTTACAATTTTTTTAAAATTTTCTTTGCTATGATTATATATATACTTTGAAAAATTCAAGCTTTGTGAAACATTTATATTTAACAAAAAAATTTTAAAAAATTCGTAAAAATTCAGAGACGTACATAATCACAATGAAAAACTATTGAAAATTTTGTTTACATTTTTGATAAAAGTTTGTGATTATTTTGGTAAATAATTAAAATATAAATTAAATTTATATAAAAATATTATTAATGCATAATTTTTTTTATTAAAAGTGTTAATAAAGGATTGCATTTCGCTTATCAATTTTACAAAGTTTTGAATTTTTTAAAGTTTTATTGATATTTGTTAATATGTTTTTAAAGTTGACATTTGGTTGGAGGTGCAACTTCTAAAAAATAACTAATAGAAGGTGTTTAAATCCAAATGTTTAAATAAGAGGTGTGAATGTCTAAATTTTACGAATAAAGAATGTTTAAAACTAATTTACTCTTATATATATCATGTATATATATTTTTCTATTTAAAAAAATTAATTCATTTTATTTAATGGTTAAATAAAAATTTAAAATTTATACAAGTGTTTAAGTGATTTTTTTTATAATGATGGTTAAATAAAAATGGATACAATATTAATACATGTTTTTATAATTTATTTTTATTTGTAATTACCTTTTTGAGTTATAAGAAATATATTGATTTAGAAGGATGAAGGAAAGGACGATAATTGTGTGTGATGTAGAAATGTCGGTGTCGGTGGTACCACAAAAAGACAAAAAAGAGAAAAAAACAATAATCTTGCTCGTCTGCTGTCCTTAGCTTTTGCTCTCCTCTCTCTCTATTTCAGAAGCTTCTTTCCCTTTGCAATCTCTACATTCCCAAATCCCCATATCCCTAGAACCACGCTCCCTTTTCTGCTTTTAAGACTCTTTGTTCTGTTTTGTCTGATCCAACAACTACTGTGAGCTGAAGAAGATCTGGGAATACTCAGCAGCTCACCCTCAACTACCTGCTGTTTAATGATTGCTTGAGATTTGAGGCTTTAGTGAGTTGAGCGAGTGAGTCAAAATGGGGTTTGATTGTAGGCAAGTGGTGGCTGGGTTTTTGACCATTACAATGTTTGTGATGTTGGGGCATATGATTAAAAGAGACCACTTTGACCCTGTTGTTCATGTATGTCAAAGCTCCCATCTTTAGATTTGTTTTTCTGGTTTTTTATTTCTTCAGATTTAGTAGTCTTGTTTAGGAGTGTCCATTTTGCCTTGTTCATCTAGTTGAGTTGGTCAAGTTTAGTGCTTTATGTTGCTTCATGCTTCAATTTAATATGGATTTGTATGTACCAACACTAACCTTGAATGTCCTTGATTGACCAGGTGTTGTGACATGTGCAGGTGAGACTTTCTGAGGCAACAGATGGTTATACCGACAGTACTAAGGGTTTGGATAAGAGTAGTTCCGAGTTTGAAGGAGCTTGGAAGGATGAAACCGAAGAGCTCAAACCCTGTTGGAGTAAACAAGATTTGGGTGCGTCTTAACTCTTACTATTTGTGGTACTTATCACATTGTGGGATTTGCTACTCTCACTGATCTGGCCTCATGTTTTATATACAGTCATGAGCTTGAGAAATTTGACTGAGTGTTATTTTGTTCATTAAATTTTGCGTGATTTTACTAACGTTTGATATTTATGTTGGCAGATGGCGTGGAAGAATCAAAAGGGTATGTTACGTTCTCTTTGACGAATGGTCCAGAATACCATGTCTCGCAGGTAGGAATGATTTGCTACCTGTTTCCGTTGCTTGTTTGTTGATTCATTGGGTTGATTTGATTTATTGTGTTTGACATATAGAATACCATGCCTATCTGGTAGAAAGGATAACTCCCCTCTTGCATATATATATTCATTTTCAACTTGAGTGATCACTTTTAGTTGTGTGAATCCAGATTGCGGATGCCGTTGTCGTTGCAAGATCACTGGGAGCAACTCTTGTACTTCCTGAAATCAGAGGTTCCAAGCCAGGCATAAGAAGGTCAATATATTGTTACATTTTGCTGGATTTTTTTTTTCTGGATGAAAAGTCTGGCCAGCTCTTTCGTCGTTTCCTGATTTGCTGCATTGGATGAAAAGTCTGGAAATTAGAAATAACACTTGTAGTTGTCTGTTCCCAGCAGGACCTTTGGGGAGATCTACGTTGTTAAGAAGTTCATCCATAGTCTCAATGGTGTCGTAAAAATTGCAAACACGCTCCCAGCTGACATAGGAAAGGTTGCTGCAGTAGCGGTCCCCAACCGAGTCACTGAGGACTACATTGCAGAACATATAGAGCCTGTTTACAGGAAGAAAGGAAACATCAGGCTTTCGATACATTTCCATTCAGTAAATATGAAGAAGGGCGACACCAAAGGTAATTTGGATTTGGTTGCGTGTTTAGGAATGTTTGGGACATTGGTGCTGAAACCAGCTGTTCAAGAAGTTGTCGACTCCATGATAGAGCGGCTAAGAACCTTAAGTAGGAAATCAGACGGCCATTTCGTTGCTATTGACCTAAGAGTTGATGTTTTGGAGAGCAAAGGCTGCCAAGAAAGTGAAGCAAAAAGTTGCTATGATGGAACCGAAATAGCTAATTTCTTGCAGAAGACCGGGTTCCATAAGAGCACCACTATCTATTTGACGCAAACCAGTTGGCATAGCAGCCTCGACCGTCTCAAGGAATTCTTCCCAAAAACATACACCAAGGTACCCTTTGCTTCTCAAAGTTTGTCTACAAATATTATAAACATAAAAGATGATAGTATTGTTAAGTATCAAATATCAATTGCTGAGATCCCTTGTCCTTCCATACAGGAGGGCATAATGCCAGCAGACAAAAAACTGAAGTTCCTCAACGACGACTCAACAGAGTTTCAGGAGGTCATCGACTTCTACATTTGCTCGGAGAGTGATGTATTCGTGCCAGCGATATCAGGTCTCTTTTATGCTAACGTAGCTGGCAAAAGAATCGCTGCTGGAAAAACTCAAATACTCGTACCAGCCGCCATTCCTGGCAAATCTGTTCCAGCTGACAAATTCTTGTCCCATTACATTACCAAGAAAAACCATTTCGCATATTCTTGTTTCTGCTGAATCCCATAGAACGCAGAACTTCAGGTTATCTTGCATGAACGCAAGCCAAAGTAACCGACCGCCTGTCTGTTATCTGAAGATTTTATTTGATTTGATTCAAAATCATTTGCAGCGTGAAATGTTGTTCTAGGTTATTTTTTGTGATGCATTGAATGAGCTGCAGAAAAGCTCAAATGCTTGTTGAAACTTGAAATATATGAACGCTTGCCTTTTTTTTTTTAATATCAGTTTGTTGAATAATTTATAGGGAAAATTGCATTGAACCACTAGTAATTATACAGTTTTTGTACAGAATCATCCGCAACTTATATTTCTACATAGAACCACCCACAATTTCACTTCTGTTTGTACGGAACCACTTCCGTCAATTATTTCGATAGCTAATTATTAATTTAATTTAAAAATATATTTTTTAAATTCAAACTTTCGAAACTAATTAATGTTCTTCCCCTAAATTTGGAACATAAATAAATTGTGATTTTTGAGCATACGATGGAAAAGGCTAGGAAATGAGAATTTGGAGGATGAGGACTATTTATATTTGGATTTTGAGCAATGAATAAAAAGAATTCGGAAATGAATACAGAAATTAGGTGTTGGAGGATTGAGAGTTTGAATTTTTATTTCGAGGATTTGAAGGTGAATTTTGATGGAGATTCATTTTTCTCTAAAAAAAAAAATAGATATGAGTTTGCCTTTCATTTTTGGTCAACTTTAACAAAGTGTAGAGAAAAGAAAACGAACTCTTTGCCAACAAAGAGGTGAAATAGTGAACAATTTAAACTCAGGGGATGCAAAAGTAATTTAGAAAAATACACAAACATCGTCAGTGTTGAAATAGTAATTTAGGGTCTGTTCTTTTGCACTAAATTGAAATTGAAATTGAACTGAACTGAACTGAACTGAACTGAACAGAAATTTTAAAATTAATTAATTAATTACATTTGCATATTATTTTTAATTTT